>VWZF01002180.1:2310499-2409251 GCA_013396755.1 Sclerurus mexicanus
GCCTGGAGCCCCGGCCGTGGGCCGTGAGGCGGAGGGGGCCCCTGGGTGTCCCTGGCGGCCCGTGGGTCTCCGGGTGGGCCCCTGAGTGTCCCTGTCGGCCCCTGGGCTCGTCTCCAGGCCTGAGGAGGCTGTACCTCCCTCGGCAGCGCGGGGTGAGAGCACGGGATGGGGCGGAGGTCACCGCTGGTTTGGGAGGAGGGTGAGGGTGTAAGCAAACTGGCCGTGAATTAGCGCGTGGAAGAGTGAAGCTCGCACTGGTTTGGTCTGTGCTAGTTCAAAATATTCTAGACCTTCCCAGGTCTGAAAAGGAAGCGCTTGTTTCTGTGTGAGATAAGTTACTTGCCTTCCATTCTCTCTTAATTAGCTGCCATTGCCTTAAATTGGTGTTACAGCTCAGCTTTGTCTCTAGGAAAAACAAGTTCAGGATTGCACTGCTCACACGCTGCACACATCCTTCTACCCCTTCCTCAGATTGTCCGTACCCGCCCCAAGAATTTTCCATCTCTCAGCCACCACTAGCTGAGTCTAGTTGATGGATATTTTTGAATTTATTAAGTTACTGCAGGTTTCCTGAAAACTTGAGTTTAAGGAGAACAGGGACATCCAGTTGCTTTACCTGACAGAAATGCCACTGGATGAGTTCAAGTGTGTTACTAGACACCAGAGAGCAGAGAGAGGCACTGTTGGAGGCATTATTTTATTCCCACAGGAAGCATGTTTTGGGACTTTTAATCTCACCACATCTAGCTGCTACTCAAGCCATGAGACACAAAGTCATGGGAAGCCAGGCTCAAATTGTGCTGCCGCTCAGAGAAATGCTTGTTAAGTACTTGAAAGATGCTCAGATGTTGTGAGGGGCAAGAAAACAGAGGAACTTTATTGCATTAATTTTCAAAAAGCATTTCTAAAACTTAAATGTCAAGTTTTAAGTTCTCTACTGGGACACTGTAGTCATACATTCA
The DNA here is from genome assembly GCA_013396755.1 of Sclerurus mexicanus. Taxonomy (NCBI): domain Eukaryota; kingdom Metazoa; phylum Chordata; class Aves; order Passeriformes; family Furnariidae; genus Sclerurus; species Sclerurus mexicanus. The sequence continues at coordinate 2,311,462 of VWZF01002180.1, forward strand.
TACATGAATCCGGTCATAAAGTGTAATCTTGCTTCAGTGTTATGGGAAAACACAAAAGGATATAACACAAACACCAAAAATGAAACATACTAACTTCTCAGAATTATATCATTTATAATACCAAATATATTAAAAAAGTGAATTTGTTAGGATCTCTTTATTGCTAAAGCCAGTACAAACACCTTGCAAGTGAGAAACGGGTAAAAAAAAAGTAGTGTGTTACCTGCAGAGTGTTGCTGATAACTGCAGAGTGTTGCTGATACCTGCATTTTAATTTGCATTTTCAAAGCAATTCCAAAAGCACCTGTGAACGAAAAGGGATGCAAGCTCAAAAAATACTTTAAAGAACGTTTTCACCAAAGTCCATGTTACTTAACTTGCCTAATTTTTGGAGCTGTTACTTGGGGGTTTGGTTGGTTTTTGTTTGACATAAAGAAGATTTAAACATTGGCAAGATTGGGAAACTATACTCCCACTGCGTAGCCTTATTTGTGCAAGCTTTACTTTGAACAACCGAGAGGGGATACATCTTTCACTCCCTAGTCCCACTGAAAAAAAAATAAGACTTTGAGATGTTGGAGAGTTCCATGGGAAAATGGAGAAAATGGAAGTGGACTCAGAGGCTACAAACAGTAGCATTGCCTATTGAAGCAATGTTTTGTGCACTCTGCTGTACTTGCACTTGGTCGTAGTAACTGCCTGTGTTGCATTGATCACATTAATCTGGGTTATTACATGTAGGAGTTTCAGAAAATGGCATGTGTGGAGGTCTTGCTTCTTGAAGCCTTAAGTCTTGCAAAATGAATCCTCCAGTCGAGTATTTTTCTCAAAGAAGGTCCACTTCAGGGAGCAAATGTACAGTCAGTACTTCTTCATATCTGTCCTGCTTCAGCAATAGTGACCATTGTGTCTCTTTGGGTAAAGAGTAAGTTGAGTTTGATGCTCTTTGTGTCACTCCTCAGGGACCCAATTATATGAAACACTGAGCAGCCTCAAGTCCCATGGAAATCAGTCTGAAATTGAAGTACTTTAAGTTTTGAGTGATCAGATGCCAGCACGTTTAACTGAATGCCAACTGCAGATTTGGGTTTTGTTCTCTTTATATCATTGCTACTAATAGCAGCGAAATAAAAGGCAAATGGTGCAGAATTCATTTATGAGGTTCTCTATTTTTATCATCAAAATGGCCCAAAATTATCTCATCTAGCCTTCCAGTCCCTGCATTGGGTTTAAAGAAAACTCATACTGCTCTTTCTGGAGAAAGTGAATACATTTGCTTCTAATTCATGCAAGCATAAATGATGCTTTCACAGTCTTTTGTCAAAGGTGGGTGAAAGTGTTGAATTCAGAGCTTATTTAGGCAGCAGCTTACTTTAATCTGTATTTTTTTAGAAAGTTAGTTTTAGGTAAACGGGAGAGCTCTTAATTTTTGAGTGGATTCTGGAGCACGAAGTGCATGGTGCATATGTTTAAATTATCCATACCATCCTCTCTGTTAATTACTTACATTTTCTGATTCTGTGGAGTGTAGCATAGGTCCTTGAGTCTGTTTTTTACTGACTTGAACCAGAATACTGATCCATCAAATAGCATGTGCTGAGCGCCTCATGCATATTTCAAGCCTCAGTCCCTTAGTTCTTCACTAGATCTGTTGGAATCAAATTGTATGAGTGTTACTTTTCTATGAGTCCTGCTCCATAGTTCTCACCAAGCAGCACAGTGAAGTGTTTAAAATCATGAGAACATTGTTTTGAAAAGTTTTTCATAACATCATCCCAGTGAGTTGGTGGGTCTATGATGTAATGGTTCCTCTTCAGCTCTGAGGTTAATTCTTTGAGTTGACATGTGTTCCATGTTTGCATGCCTTTTGCACAGTGGACCCCTCTGCTGTAGGACAGGTTTGCCATAAATTAATGTGTGTCCTTTTGCAGTGCAATAGGTTACTTTTTAGAGGGGAAAAAGAACGTATCACAAAGGTAAATTATCACTGAATTGCTACAGAAAAAGCTGCTCCTGTAGAAGCAGATGGTGGTGTTCTCTGCCTGTGTTAGAAGTTGATACAGACCTGCTTTCATGTATGTGTGTCTTACAGGGGGTCAAGTACTCACTTTTATGGTAGTTCAGTTTAACGGGGTTTTTTTCAGCAATGCTTTAAAAGGATATCAGAAAGTTATAATTTAGAAAACTAGGAATGAAATTATTTCTTTCTATCAATGACCAGTGAGAAATATTAAGCATAGTAGTATCTTTTTCATGCCAGTTCTAAAACTGAATGATTTTTTTCTTTCCTATTTAAAGGAAGAGTCAAGGCTGGATGTTCTGATAAATAATGCAGGGATATTCCAGTGTCCATACATGAAGACAGAGGATGGTTTTGAGATGCAATTTGGTGTAAACCACTTGGGTCACTTCTTGCTCACCAACCTTCTTCTGGGCCTTCTCAAAAATTCTGCACCAAGCAGGGTTGTTGTAGTATCCTCAAAGCTTTACAAATATGGAGAGATCAACTTTGAAGACTTGAACAGTGAAATAAGTTACAATAAAAGCTTTTGCTACAGTCGAAGTAAACTGGCTAATATATTATTTGCAAGGGAGCTAGCCCGTCGTTTAGAAGGCACAGGAGTCACCGTCAACTCTCTTCATCCTGGGATTGTCAGAACAAATCTAGGCAGACACGTGAATATTCCTTTCCTGGCCAAACCCCTATTCAACTTGGTGTCGTGGGCTTTCTTCAAAACGCCTCTGGAAGGAGCCCAGACCTCTATTTATTTGGCCTCTTCTCCTGATGTTGAAGGCGTGTCAGGAAAGTATTTTGGAGACTGCAAGGAGGAAGAACTCCTGCCCAAAGCCATGGATGACTTGGTTGCAAGAAAATTGTGGGATATCAGTGAAGTGATGGTTGGCTTATTGAAGTAAGTGCCAAGGGGTGTCTGCAAAACAGAATGCAGATAACTATGCAATGCCTTTTTGCAACAGTGAAATTCTCACTTTAAATGCTGTGGGAATACAGAATATTTTGCTCAATAAGTATGAAATACGGGAGTGGTTGATGTTGGAACTCTGTTTTGAAATAAAGGAGAATCCTCAATAGACACAGGCATTCACAAGAGTCTGAAATACAGTTTGTGGGTGTGAATGTAATTTCTAGTTAAATCTGCTTGGAAACTCATGTTTTACAAATAAAAACTAAACAGAACTGTGTTTTGCAATATATATGCATATTTCTCATGTTCCACTACTTGTAGTCAGCCTGGACAATGCAAGGTACTTATGGTGAAACACTTATATGTAAAAAACCATTTGAAAATAATAGAATTGTTGTCTTTTTTTCTGAGCCATTGCAATGAAAAATGGACTAAAGAGTTTTCTGATATCTTGCACTGTAATTGTTGAGGCCTTTGAGTGCTGTTCAAAAGCCTGACAGCCCCATGATTCAGTGAACTAAATTATTGAGCTGTACACAGTTTTGCTGTGAAGCACAGTCAGCTATTTTTAGTGGTGTTGCTGCTATTGAGTGTGTAAGTACACTTGATTGTGCAAGCTGTATTTTTATTTTAATGTATACTGAACTTGCTGTTTCTTGAAACCTTGGTTTTCATTAAAAAGGTAGTTGCAAGATGTATTAATGGTCTTTATAGGGCTTTGCATGGCACAAATTGTGTGCATACAAAGTTTTTAAAACCTCACCCAGATGAGACTTAAGAGAATATGCTTCTCAGTGTGTGTTTGCCTTGACTGATGGCACTTTAATAAGTAATGGGGTTTAAATCTGTCTCATACAGCTGACTGAATATTCTTTAATAAAATCTTTTAAAAAAAGACTTAGCATTCATTCTTTCATTGTGGGAGATATATCAGAAACTGGCAGCTTTGATACAGAAGCCTTGTTTTAAAGCAGAAGATGAACCTGTGTTAGTTTAGGGAGCATGTTGTGTGGGCTTGGTACAAATAGAATGGGCTCCAAATAAATACATGGGTATTGTATGAATCAGTACTGATTATTTTTTTTAATTCATATAACTTTCGGGGTTTTTTGTTTTGTTTTGCACTGCATTATTAAAAATTTCTAGTAGTTAGGATGCATAGTATAAATATGGAAAAATTATTTAGTTACCTATGCTAATATTACTTGAATGAGAATCAATTATAAATGATGTATTCAGTAGTTCCTTACTTATAAATACATCAGTTCTGCACTTCAGGTGGCAACAAACTAAATTTTTTAGGTTCTTTCTCTGATTGTTTCCTCAGACTCTCAGCATGTTTTAGGTTTTGCACAGTTGAGTGGACTTGACCTTGCCTTACCCTTCACTAGAAAGAGTATGCTGGGCAAGTGACATGGGTGGGACAGAAAGCAGCAGCATTCCAGAAAATCAGAAGGCAAGCTACAAAGCAGGGCAGGCTTTTAAAATCATATGATGTGTTGAGCTTTGCACTGCTCACTGTAAGGAAAGGTGTGGAGGGAGATGTGTAGTCAGACCATACTCTTTAGGTGTTGACAGAGTTCTCTAAGGGATGCCAAAGGGAGTTGTGCTATGTGCTTAGAGAAGTCCTGCTTTGATCTTCAGGGTTGCATTTCACATTTTTGTTTTAAATACTTATAAATAGCTGCATGCAGCACCTTTAACAGGTAGTTGAATAATAAAAGGTTCATTAACATTCTCTATAAATAGATCCAGAGAAGCTGAGCCAAACCCAGGTTTGTGTTTCAATAGTACTGTAGCAATATTAAAGGAACACTACTGTATTATTTTTCTGCTGAAACATGTATACCACTTGCAAGGAAAGCCTCGGATGCAAGGGTGGAGACTGGAGAAGAGGATTAGTGTGAAAATACCATAGTAAACAACTACCCTGAAACTGCCTCCAGAGCAGAGAGATGTATAATTTTTAGCCTGAATGACCAGCATAGGTCACTTGCCTTCAAAAAAACAGAGGTGTATGTGCACTGGAATAAGAAATGCAGAATAGGAAGTCCCAGTTGTGCCATGCTTCATACATCTACCAGGTATTTCTTTTTATCTTCTTTTGAAACATTGTGGAAAAAAGAGCCATTGTCAGAAAGGGATTGCATTCCTGTAATCATAACTAAATTACAACCCTCGTTCCAGAGAAGAGTAATCCTTAATGGACTCCTAATGGAATATTAATGAATTAATATTACCTGAAAACTATTTGAAAGGATGGATTGCGAGGGACTTACTGAAAGGTAGGCTTTTTTCAACATCTGAAATAAGTAAAATTTGTCACTTTCAAGGTTGAATGTGGTTTTAACCACTGTGGACTAGAAAGCTTTGATTACTCCCTTGACAGGTCAACAGATCTTAAAAAAATCTAAGTGCAAAACCAAAGAAGAGCCATACTGAGTAATGCTTACTCAGTCTAGATTAGAACAGCATTTTGGCTAAGGAAGCAACTTTCCCCTTCCCTCCATTCCCTTCCCTTCCCCTCCCCTCTTCTGCTCTCTGCTCTGCACATCTCCTCAGTTTAATTTCTCATTTTAAAAGATGGACAGAAAGAGCTGTCAGTGATTTACTGGGGCGCTGAGGTAAATCAAGGAGAGTGGCTTGTTAGCACGGGAGTGTCACCAGTGGCTGTGCTGCTGTGGTACGCAATGAGGCACTGGGCTGGGGACAGAGGAGTAGGGCTCGAGATTGGTGTTGAGCTCAGCTGCTTAAAGCCACATCCAGATATAGAATACCCACTGCACTTTCACAGCTGGAGAATACACAGACATGGATGAGGGGAGGAAGCATCTCCATGTAATGGTCAAGAGAACAGGATTCAAGTGTCTTAAGGGAAGCTGCTTCAGTATAATTTATTCACCTTTGGCTATGGTGCTTTTGAAAGCACCCCTGTAACCAACTTCCCTCATGGACAGACAATGTAAGAAAGAAAAGTTTCCTTCCTTTTTATTTATTTCTTTATTTTGATTCCCAGTCACAGGCTGTAACTATGAGCCAGTCTCTGCATATGTGTAGCTATTATAGCTGAGGTTTCTGCAAGTGAACTAAATTGCAGTTGCATGTATTTATTTTATATGCCCCATCTGTTTAAGCCAAGGGAGACTTACACACTTTAAAAAAAAATACTCTTAATCTGTCACCAATTTACCTTCCTCACATTACCACAAAGGCCAACATCTATCCCCAGGCAAAGGGACAACTCTGCTCTTTCAATTGCTCCAGTCAACACAGCAGGCAACCTTATAAACCCAGTGGGGGTTCTCCAGTAAAAATTCTCCATCTTAATGAGATAAACGATAATTTTTTCCATGATGCAATAAAAACAGAAGTATTTAAACTCTCCTCTCTTCAGCAGTTGGCTCGTTTGCCTACGCTTCCTACTCGGTGAATGCTTCACAGGCTTCAAAGCCTGAGCCCTGTGAATGTGCGGCGTGATTATGCTTTTGCTGAAAAATGTGGATAATTCCCACTTCAAGCACACTTAATTTCTTTTCACCTAAGGCTATAAAGAAAATAAACAACTTGCAAGAGTCATACAAATAACTTTAGAATGGAAGGCCTGTTCCCTTTTTCACATAACTTTTTCCAAACTAATCATTTAGAGAGTAATTGACTTGCAAAACGATCCAGGAGGCCTCCACAGTTGAATTATTATTTTTGATCTGTCCCAGAATGGTGCTGCTATTTCTCATAACAGAAAATGACGACCTCCCTCCAGACTTACTGCTTTAGCTACCACTAGCAGCCTCACACCTGTCGTAACTGGATTCAGATCAGAGAAATTATTTTGAATAGTTAATTAACTCCAAATGTCCTATGTAACACAGAGAAAGCGGTGCTTTCCCCATTGCCTTTTTGGGGGAAGCCTGGCACGCTGACCACCTAACAAGGTTGATAGCCCTTTCTTTCTATATTTAAGAATGATCATTTCAGGTAATGTGAAAAAAACTTAATTAGTCTGTATAAGGCAAAGAATCCATAGCTTGTTTGCCATGAAAGGTTCAGGAGGATGTCACATGCTCAAAATCTCTAATAATCACTTTAGCAAGGTACCGACCTTTTCTCACCATCTGCTGCATGGCCAAAGCAAGCAATCTGGAATCATGATCCCACTAAAAGAGCTGAGAGTCAGACACCTAAATATTTTTGTTCATCTTGATCTCCCGGCTTTGGGTTTGGGCAGTAGAACCCTTATAGCCAGTTGGATGATGATTTGTTCAAGCTTGATGAATGAGGCTTTATACACTTCTCTGTGTGTATGGCATTTTTAAAGAAATACTTCACAAATTGTGGAATTGTGGGGTGGTGGTAGCAGTGCTATGTATATATTAAATATCCTGTGACATTCTCCAGAAGTGTGTGTGTTTTTTCCCCAAAGAAATGTCAGCCCATCTCTGCAGTTGTTGGGATGTCTGCCAGTTTGCCACCTGGACTGCTGTCTGGTGATGACTGATGTTATTTCAGTTTGTCTAAGTCCTGTTACAACCTTCTCCAACAGTAGATCAGTGTCCTGGGTCCTTATAAGTCACTGCATGACCGTCAACTCTCCAAATGCCATCTTCCCTTGAGGCAAGCAATACCAGGGTCTTTCTACACGCTTCAAGAAAAGGATCATGAAGAGCATCTGCAAAAAGACAAAATGACACATCTAGAGGCTCAGAACCTGCATGCCCTGCAACAAGTAGATTTGGTATCATTCTATATACTCATTTACAGACAGAAACACCTTCTCCAGTGTACATGGATAGGTATTTTAGACTTCAGCCTGCCCTGAAGGCGTGTTACGTACAGCACTGTAGGTGTATCCCATGGCTAAAACATAGTAAATTGAAAATTGCTTCAGTACAACCTATTTGCTCTTCTGAAAGGCTGAGATCCTCCAGGTCCGGTTGAAGTCATTGATAGTTGTAGCTGCTTGACACTTCATCCAGCTTTGAAAATACTTGGAAAGAGGAAGAGACCAGAGCATCATTTTCCTTTAGTCTGCCCTCCTGCAAGTCTTCAGAGGCCTAAATGTACCTTGGATGCATCACTACAGATATTGAAAAAAAAAATAAAATGTAAGGCTGTTTTATGGAGGGTTTTGTTCATAAAATTTTGCTCTTGGTGGAAAATGTCAAAAATCATAATTTCTTATGGTGATATAAGGTGATATAACAAACTAATTGTATTAGCTTTGCTAAGACTGGGATCTTGTAACAATAGAACAGGAGATGATGAACTGTCATCTGTAGAGGCAAAAGGGGCAACTTGAAAACTCATAAAGAATAATCAAAAAGCTTTGATAACAGTTATGTTGTTTCTGCATTTTTTGGGGGGGAGGGAGGAGGTTCTGTTTGTTTGTTTAATTTTAGATACTATTTTTTTAAAAAGGGTTAAAACTGCACAAAATGTGAAAATATCTATGTTTCAACAAAGTGGCACAATTCTTCACTGTGGAAAACCCATAAAATGACAGGAAATGGCTTAATGTGGTAGGTGTTCATTTTTAAGGGTTCTGTTGACAGAAGTTGATGAATGAAAATATTGTGTTTCATTTTTGCCTTTTGTTCAGTAAATAGCATGGAATTTTGATGCTGCCTAGAGGGACAGCTTTGTACTGCGGTGGTCTAAACTGGGATTTTTCATTAATGTAACTCAATCAGAGTAGGTGGGGTTTTTTGTCTGGGTTTTTTTGTTCATTTTTTCTCTTTTTAAAGAAAAAAAAAATCTGAAGTCAAAGGGAAGACCAAGAAAAAAGCACCACAAAGTTTATCTTTTACTCATCTGGAAGAGTTTATTTTAAACATGGAACATTGTTTGCTGCTGTGGAAATGAAAGTGAGAGAGTTGCAGCTTTCTTCCAATGCCATCTGGCAGATGATTTACTCGCGTATGGTATTCACTAATCCAAATAACCCTGTGTGTGGTAGCATTGTCTCTTTACTGATCATGCAGCTGAGTTGGCTGAACCCTGGATGGCTCACACAAGGCTATCATCAGCAGAGTACAATAGGCTGTTTAAAATTAGAACAGCATTAAGGAATGTATATGCCAAATTCATTATGCCTTTACCTATATTAAGCATTTTCCTTGAGTTTGATGTTTCCTTTTCACTCTCTTCATGGTTTTATTCACTCCAGTTCTATTTGGACTTTAGCCCACTTAATTCAACACTTACACATAGCTCAGATGGGACCAGAGCACTGGGCATCCATCCCTAGATTGGTATCCTTGCTCTGATGGTAATTGTGTTTGCTCCTGTAAGGTCTCTTCTCAACCTCATGAGACTTGTGTTCCTGCTGGGAAATAAGGCTGCGACTTTTGCAGGACATCTGTGTGCTGTAACCAGTAGCGTTGTGGTTAAGGAACTCTCCTAGTTCCTAACCCGAGCCAAAATTGTCTTCAGATCAGGATATTCCCATTTATCAGGCAAAAGATCTAGCTGCTTCATGATTATATTAGTTTGCCTCCTCTTGTTGTAATATGAAAGAAAGTCTTGAGTGGCTTTCTCTGGAAGCAAAATGACCATTATTATGCCTTGAGAAGCAAATCCTGAGCTATGAGTAAATAGAGGAACTCCCTTATACCTTGTGTTTAAATTCTAGGGAGAGGTTGGTATTGTGATGCTCAAGATAATATAATCCTTTCTTAATGTGTTTTGAGTGATTTTTCCACAGTGCCTAACTCGGCGTGCCCAATAGGTTTCTTATTTTGGATTCAAATTCCACTCGTCTAAAGATCTAGAATAAAAATATTGAGTGTGCCTTGTTCGTAGTCACTTCTGGCTTTTAATTGGATCTGTCCTTGATAGGTCACTTCAAATAGTGCTATGGTTCAAGTTGTGCGGTTTGTAAAATGCTGATTTTCCTCAGAGATAGATCAATGTAATTCATATGTGAAATGAAAATATATACAGTGTAAATATTGTTGTGGCAGAGATAGGGAATGAATTGAGAGCTCAGCTTTTTTCCTGCAGAGCAGCTGACAACTTTGAACTCGCTGGCTGCACCTGTATTGCTAGGCACTTAGTGTCAGGACCTGTTTCCTTAACCACAGGCTGAATGGGGTGTGGGGCAATGTTCATGTTACCGTATTATGTTCTCTCCCAGAAGAGGCAATGGTACATCCAAATGGCTTTCTAGGAGTGTCCTCGGCCCACGCTGACTCCTGACTGATGCAAAGAGTTATTTCAGAAAGCATTAGTTGGCTGGAGCCAAAACCATACCAAGAAGCGCCTGAACTATTGAACAGTGCAGATGATTGAATTTCAGTGCTTAGGCTGGCACCCTGTAACTCTGTAACTGGGTGGAATAAGCATAACCAAAAAATGCCCCTTCCTCCTTCAAGTGTTAACAGGATAGATGTGATTTTTCAATTTACATCCGTGACATTCAGAGACCAGTCTGGAAAGCTGAAGTGTATTTTCTCTTAATAGTTTTAGAGTGCTAAAATTACTCTGACTTTACTTCAATTTCTATGTACTAACCCTGGAAACACATGGGGAATTGATATTGTTATTAACATCACCATGTCATCATACTTTATTCATTTGCAATTTTAAAACTATAGTCTGATCTCTTGGAATTTTGTCTGTTAACATAGCACTGGACTATGGAAATCTTATTTTATCAAAACGTGTTATTGTTGGACTAGAATACTTAGTTACACAGTTGCATTTTATAGATCCATAGATTTTTTTAAAGCCAGAAAAAGCCCTTAGATTATTTAGTCTGACTTCCTGAATGACACAAGCCATTTAATTTAACCCAGTTAGCCTATGTCAAGTCCAGCAATTCGTGCTTGGCTAAGGCTTATCTTCTAGAACATTGTTCAGTCTAGATCTGAAGCCATCAGTAGTTGGGAGAATCCATCACTTCCTTTGGAAGTGCACCCAGTGGTTATCACTCTCACTCTAAAAAATGTGTGTTTTGATTCTTGCCTGAATTTGTCTGGCTTTCACTTCCAGCTTTCACCTCTCATTATGCCTTTTTGTGTGAGATGAGAGTACTGCTGTTGCTATTCAGTATTTTCTCCTTGTGGCGATACTTGCACGTTGTAATCACTGAACTCATCTCTGGATGTTTTTATTAAACTCAACAGACTGAACCCCTTTAATCTCTTATTTCAAGGCTCTCTTCCAAGGTTTCCGATAATTTCTGTGGCTCTCCTCCACATCCTAGCCAATTTTTTACCTCTTTTGTGAAACAAGGAAACAAGAACTGGATATCATACTCCAGTGTGTGTCCATTTATAGGCAATTCTAGTTCTCAGTGCTTTCCCCCAGTTGCTCTAAGGCTATCACTACTTTGGATGTGTCTTGGGCTGCCCCCTGGCCCTGACACCAGCTGGAATATCAGTTTGCATCAGTACTGTTGAATGCTCTTTATCTTCTACCAACAGGGTGTTGACATTCAAACTACTCTTTGGGATTGCTTCCTGGCAATGCCTGACACTGTCTGTGTTTGGGAATTTTCTGGGAAAATGCTGGCAGAGGCCAAAATCATGCCAGGAATGAAAAATGTCCATCCTGTGATGCATATGTTCAAGGACTAATCCCTATGAATTTTTCCTGGATATTTTTATTCAGTATGGTAGTCTAAAATGTCCCAGTTATACTTAAAGCATCACTTATATTTTTAGCTCCAGTGAAAGTACTAAAAAAAGACTTGTTTTTCTTTTTTGCTTTGACAACCCAGAGGACAGATATGTGGGCTCAACTGGTCACTTTGGTTGGATGAAGATACTGTCAAGTTACTAATCTGATTATCATTCACCCCATTTCCCTCAGGTGCCTGTTTTTGAACATATTCTCTCTCTGGTAGTATTTGCCTCTTCTCACTTCAACACTGATGATAAAGGGTACTTGGACAATTAAGAGCCCAAGTCCAACTTTTCACAACAAGATTTAGGTGAAATGACTCCTGCTCAGCTTCGTTTTTGTGTGATGACTCCTGCTCCTGTGGGGATAACTCCTGCTTGTGATAATTACACATCTAAGTCACAGAAGTATTTTCCTTTTGTAAAAATATTACCCATAAATATATTTGCATGGATATAAGATTTTTGATTCATTTTCTCTTACTTTTACAGTAGGAATTGAACATGAAATAAAACCTGCTATCCTGAGTTTTCAAAATTCAAGCATTAGTGCGTTCGTGCATGTATCTGGTTAGGTGACAGCTACGAATGGTCCTTGCAACTGGTTTCACTGTCTCCAAGACAGGTGCTTGTGAAGCATGGAATGTATTCAAGCTGTGAATATTCACAGCTCTGAGAACGTGGGAAGTCTCTCATATTCAGAGACTGTCACCAGTTTTGGCTGTAGAGTGGGCTGTGAATTGTGGTAGTTTTGGTCCACATTTCTGCTGTGTTCAGTCATCCTTGATACTGGACAGTATCACTTTGAGTGGTGTGGAAGGGCTGGCAGTTATAGTAACTGTTTCAGTCACCTGAGGCAGATTTACCAGCAAACATGAACAGCAGTCTTGTGTTTTTTCTCACTTATAATCCAGCTTTAATATTAATTTGTGTGAATATAGAAAAAAACATAAATTGCTGTTCTTCCCTCAAAAACACCTGTGCTCAGGAATAACTTGAAGTGGTAGCTGATTTGGTGTGAACCAGAGCAGAGCCTGTTGCAGACATACGGTGGGGATTCATTATTATTTTCATTATGTTTTATTATCATCACCTTCAGTGACACATGCAGTGTTTCTTTCATCACCATGTAAGGGAGTTAAACACTACAACAGCAGCCTAGTATTTCTCAGCACCTGCCCATCTGGCAAGTCTTTGTTTGCTAAAGTTTGTTCTGCCACCATTGATTTTAGATTTGCAGTTTTGCAGCTGCTCAAAGAGATGAGATTACTTAAAACAAGGGCTTCCTGGGCAAATATATCACCGCTGGTCTAGTTTGGATTTACAGAGCCCTGGCAGTGAAAGATCTCTAGGCAAACTGGGCTAACAGAAATGAATGTGCATGCAGACATTTATGATGCCACTCTGTTATTTTTAATGCACTGTACATTCAGTATTTTCTTCCCTTTATAGTGGAAGATCATTTAGATGTTTCTTTGAAGACTAATTTAGGAATGTTTACAAAGGCCAGTTAATGTAACATGTGCAATTTATTATATTAATAATATCTGATGAAACAACAAATGTGAATAATCCCGCTGAGTATAGAGAAAACAAATGCACTCTTTTTATGCTGTAGTTTGATCTGATCTTGGTAGACTACAGTTAATATAGTTTGAAACAAAATATGCATGGCAAACTATTTTCATAATATTCTAATAAAAGTATGTCTCTTTCTCATTTTTAGGGTTTTTTTTCTGTTTTTCAGTCTTCCCTTTGCTTTTTTTTTCAAATAAAAAAAAATACAAAACTTGTATTTTACCATCTGTAAAAATCCTAAATTCTCCTCAGCTGCTGCTGCTAAAATGCTGGAAATCTATTTCAGTAGGTTCCTGTTCACCCTATGCACAATAAATAATAAAATATAGAAAACAATCCAAATGTAATTCACAGAGATATTAATAAATTCTTTTTTTGGTTGGAAAGCCAAGCAGCTAAGCAAGTTGGAACTTTGTTGCCTGAAGATGATTTAAATAGCATAAAGTAGGGCACAGTGAATAGTCAGACAGTTAATATAGTGAGAAATCCATTTGCATTGTTGACTTAGTAATTTATTTGCTGTGCTATTGATTTGCTCTGTGCCAAGACAGAGCTAAGGGCTTGGTCACAGCTTTGTTACATGTGTTGTAAGGGCTTAAATAGATTGGTTGGAAGAAAATTGTAATGGGCACGTCATGGTTGGTCTGAAAAACCTCTGAATTGGTGACTCTAAAAGTTGGATTTCTCCTCTTTGTTCCTCTACTCTTCCAAGTTGCTGGGCTTATTCCAGTGTGTTGAGTGTACTTCACCAATAGACCCCATATGCCCATGTGGCATCCCACCAGACAGGTCACTGGGTACCCTTAGAACATTCTAGAGTTACTTCCTTCTGCCTCAAAGAAATACTTATTCAAGTTTCAGTCTTTTTACTTAAAACTTCCCACTGCTTCATGGGTGCAATTAAGATGTGCCAGTCCCATTGATTTTCCTTTTTTTTTTTCCTTTTGTTTGTTCCTAACTTTGTTAGATGAGTTTTTAAAAAAAACCTCCTTCCTGATTGCTGACTGCCAACAGGGTAGCTAGTGCCATTGCACTGGAGGAAGTCAGCAAATGAAGCCATGTGTAAATGAATGTCATTAACCATCAAATTAGCTTCCTCAGCAGTGGGGAATACTGTACTTCATTAAAGTTCCACTCCTATTGTCAATTTGCATCTAATTTACAATTTTAGTATAGGAAAGTTTATCCCTGTTCTTTGTTAGCTAGATTAACTTTAAATGCAGTACTTAAATCATGTTTTTTGGATCTTTCATCAAGTCAAAGTGGTTGCCAGTTCTCTAGAAATGAGCAAATTGACTGTTTCTTATGAAACGTACTGTTTGCTTGAAATTTGCACTGGGGCATGGCCATGTGTTTGTACATATGCTTCAAGGATGGATCTGCTCTCTGTTCATAAATTACAAAATTGCTTTTCATTAGTCCCTATAAATTCATCCTGAGTTTGATGCTAACACAGGATCCAGTGAGATTTCAAGGAAGAAATTAAATTATTTCAAATCATTTTGCCAAGTTCAATGAAAACGATAATCAGCCTCTGAAGGTAACCAGCTAAAAATCCCACCATGCAGAGCTGTCTGTGATTTGTTTTTTTTGTTTTCTTCTCTTAAATGTGTTGCACAAAATATGGTTTTAAATTTCTACACCCTTTTCACTGGCAAGAAATTTGGGTCTTCTGTTGCCTGGAAAACTTGACAAGTGAATGGAGAGGTAGTGAAATGAGGTCTTGAAGAATAACTGGAGGCTGGGAGATTTTCAAAGTAAAGGATGTTAATCAGAGTGCTTAGGATGTGTTGTTATCAAAGCCTGGATAAATGAGCATTTTTTGAGTAAAGGAAGGTTTTTGTTTAACTTCTTGGTAGACAGATATACCTAATTTATTTTACAGTAAAATGACCCATTTCCTATATTTCTAAAGTGAAGAAATAGTGTAGGCGGGGGGGGAAGAATATGTTCATACTTTTCTTTTACAGTTTAAAAAGGCATGGAGGAATTAAAAATGTAATGTGCCTTGAAGGGTCAATTATGCATTTTGTATAAAATACATTAGCAAACAGAAATACTTGTGACAGAGGCCAGATACCACCAGTGCCTTCACATCTTAAAAGACATTTCTCTATTTGCAAGTTGGTGTCTGGACTATTGCGGTGAAATACCCCCTTTGACTAAGTTTACTGTGTGCACATTCTGTCCATTCTAGCCTTGAGATCTGTATTCTACAGCTTTGGTAATGCTACTAAATAAGACAGGAAAAAAGAAAGCAATCTAGATATTCAAGACAATGACCTTTTTCAGCAGGGTACTGACACATGTCTAAATTCCTCTGAGGCTGACCAAAACATAATTGTTTATTGACTTAAGGCTCAGAATACTTGGGACAGAATTAAGCTTATTTCAGATGAAACTTATCCTTTCATGTATTTGTTATAACATAAGAATTTTGATGTGTATCATGAGGCAGTAGCTGATATACATAAACATTTTTCTTTTAAAAAGGTTTGCTTCTTCTCTTACTCAGAAAATAGATTTCCTTCCTATGGAAAATGGAGACATCCAAAAGGCAGCTCAGGAATGGCACTTCCTTTTTAGCAGAGTTGTGCCAATAATTCTTTTAAATATTGTATTGTGACAGTGATGAGGAATCTCACATCTATAATAGTTTGTAATATTGCATGGATAGGTTAGATGTGAGCTAAGTAAAACCCAAATGAACTGGCCAGCCCCTTTGCAATGTATTTCTTTGTTGTCACACTTGCTATTCTGGTTCAATATTTTCTCCAGTCAAATGTCATTTCTGGAACAGGTACTGTAAAAAGTAGAATTTTATTTTTGTGTATAATATTTGGAAAATTGCTCTTGCTTTCTCAAACAAACTGCTGAAGCAGGTCAGAGTTTTAGTTTCTCTGTCAGCACAAATTAATTTAAAGGCCTCCTGTGTAATAATAATAGCTTTAAATTGTTTATAGTGTTGATTTTAATAAACACTGCATAACATAGAGCAGTGACTAGCATAACCACTTGATTCAGTGCCAGCACAATATCATCTTTCACTGAGAGAAATAGCACAAACAATGAAGATGTCTGAGGTATGTCACAATACCATGATCAAAAGGAACGTATTATTTAAATATTATAATAAGCCCAGTGATGTCTTTTGAAATAGAATGATTGTAATTCAAAAACATCTGCTTGGAAGTCCAAGGAGATTAGAAATGTCCGTTCATGAAAACATACTAATTAAAGGCTCTAAATACTTAGAATAGTTCTATGCCTATGTAAGTTAGTCCAACTGATAACAAAACTCTACATGTTTCATATTATTTCAACTTCTTTTATTTGAACAAGGGAATAGATAAACAAAAGGAAATGATCCTGTTGTTTTTAAAATTTTGTGAAAATATGACCCGAACAAAGGTCAGTCTTCAAATGCATGGTCCATATGGCTTGGCTGACATAAGTAGCTGTAAGGATAACATCACTTTGTAGGAACAGTGGGACTCGACTCTCTCCAGCTCTGTGCAGTAGCAGAGTGGAAAGAAAATGTAAACCAAACTGCTCCTTTATCCACCATTTTTGATGCCTCAGATATATCTGAGTCAGTAGAAGCATAAACTTCTGCAGCTTCTAGGTCTCTTAATAAAAATTCCAAAAATAATTAGCTCCTAGTTCATGTAAAGAATGGAATAATTATTTTGTCTTTGGCCTGCAAGTCATCAGATGTCATTATTATAAGTGGACTTCACAAGCATCTATACTGTAGAGGAATGGAGAAACACTTCTGTTAATTGTGGCATTACTATCTGGAAGAAGCTGCTGTTTAGTTTGCTGCTTTACACTTTTACTAGTCAAGTATAATTCTGCTACATTGGCTGAGCATAAACCTTCCTGCTAAGTAGGTCACATTGGGAAATATTGTTTCCTTATTCATTCGAATAAAGAAAGTTTAACAGTGTGTATGCAGTAATCTAATGTTTCCTTGAAACGCTAGGAATATAAAATATGTATGTAGTTGAATGTCAGTTTCAGATTTTTGAGGCCAAAAATTAGTGAGCAAGACAAGGTCTCTGAGTGAGTGATTTGTCTTGATGGTCACACACGTCCTACAGGCTGCACGTGAAAAAATTAATACAACCCAACAATGCAGTCATTGGGGCTGTATCTCGAGGTATTTGGGAATTAAGCCTGTAGACTAACATGTACATGCCCCAGCACCAGCTCACTCACACTTTCATTTCTGTCTTGCCACATTCAGTGAGATGCTGTCTGCTAACACTAAGGATGTTGCTAGAGTCGGTCATCTGCCTAACTTGAAGGTGGTGCTTCCTTAAATTGTCTTTGATCTGTAGAGTGACTTGCTGAGCATCTAGTGGCCAGCCAAGTCCATTCACCGCAGTTCATAGTAGATGCCCTATAAGCTGACAACCTGTGGCTGAAGTGCATATTAGGGAGCTACTCTCATCTGTATGGACAAACTCAGTATTATAAAGCTTTACTTTTAGATATGTCTCAGACTACAAGAATCAGAACATGAAATAATCTGTCCACTCTCCCTGCACAATCAGTAGAAAGTCTTGAGCACCAATGAGTGGGCTCCCAGAGCTCAATAACCAGAGTGGTAAGCCATCAGCAACAGTCAGGAGGAACTACTGAAGGGATGGACCTGAATTTCAGCTGCTCCACAGAAAACTTGGTCCATCCTATATGCTGTTTTAATGACTATTAACTATGTTTTGGAATTAGGTGTCTAAATCAGAACAACCATGGGTGTAAAAACCTGTAAAGGATGATCCTCTATGATACCCAAATACTTAGACAATTCAGATAAACGTTTAGTTTATTTTGGAGATGAGATTTACAGGCAGATCACCTCCTATTTGAGTATTTAAACCAAAGAATCAGTGTTCATTGTGTTATGTGGTATTCTGACACGAGGCTTCTGCAGAGTTTGTAATTAAATTTCTATGTTGTATCCTATGTACTATAGCTAAAGATGAGCAATAACACAAAGGGCATCCCTGCAATTTTACTTTTCATAGAATCATTTAGGTTGGAAAAGACCTCTCATAGAGTCCAATGATTAACACAGCACTAAAAAATCCACTACAAAACCATGTTCCTAAGTGCCTTTGCATGTCTTTTAAGTACCTCTAGACATGGGCCACTCTGCCCCCAGCCCCTAACACTGCATGGGGTTGTTGTGACACAAGTGGAGACTCACTTTGTTGAACCTTATACAATTGGCCTCAGCCCACTGATCCAGCCATTTTGCCCTGGCTTTGATGAATCTTGCTGAATTTACCTCACTGCTAGAGAACAACAGCTGAGAGAAGCGAGTGTACTAAAGTGGCAGAAGTGACAATAGGCTTTAGAACAACTAAGCAAGAATCCGCACTTCAGCCTTCACTCACATAGTGTGACTTACACATCTGACAGAGCTGACTACACTGTTGAATCAAAGAATTTGCTTTAAATAAATAAATCTATAAAATCTGGATCTTCCCTTTCTGCTCCCCTGCTTGCAGCTGCAGATTCCTGCTCACTACTGTAGCTGCACATCAAAAGAACTTTTCGTAGACAAAACTGACCACATATATTTCATCTTCCAAAACAACTGTTTATGGAGACTCAGTTCTTGGTGTTTGACATTTAAGACATCAGTGGTAATAAGAAAAAAGCAATCACATTTGTGTAGAAGAAGAAACAAAGAAGTGAATGTTTTGGCATCATTTTCTCTTTTAACTGAAATTCTTGTGTTTCCACAGGCTCTTTGGGACAGTCCCACTGACTGCTTTAGAGAACTATCTTTGTGCTGTCCCTATGGACTTCTCTGCAGGACCCAGACTGTTAATTGCATTCATAACTTCGCTCAGCTCACAAGTACATATCTTTTTTAATCTAGATACAACTGTACTTTCAAATGAGTATGTCCCCATTTCCTTCATCCATCGTGGTCCCATGGCAGTCTGCCCCATGTAGATGTTCACTTCTGGGCTTCCTTCTGGAGTGGATTAGTTAGCTCCCTTAGAAACTATCAGGTACATTTATTGAGGAATTCTACTACCAGTAGGCAGAACAAATAGATGCACTTGGCTTGGATCCCTTTGCTCTACACAACCTTGTGACTTCAAGCACTCCCATATGCTATGTGCCAGGGTATGCAGCACATAATGTCTGTCTCATGCCATAGAAGTACTACTCTAGTGGGCTGCAGGACAGCACAGAAATTATTTTTAACACCATAAACCAATAAAAGTTATAAAATAATCAAGTCTCATCACTACAGAGATATCACACAGTGACAGAGGAGACCCATAGGCAAGTGCTGTCTTGTGTGCTCTAGTCACTGTGCTCTGGACAGTCTGGATATGACCATGTTGCACCCCTTGAGCTTGAATCACTCCTTTGGTCAAATACTTTTAACATATAGAGTAGCAATAGAAGCAGCCTCTGTGGCTTAGTTCCTCATCCTTTCTTCAAAGGGTTTATCCAGAGCTTGTAACATCATGAATTTTCATAGGATATGGTGGGCAAAGGAGCTATGACCATAAAATAGTGAGAGAAATCAGATACATCACTAGGAACATCATGTACATTCTTTTTTTTTAAGCCAGATGGATCTACAAGTGGGGGTGACTCTTCAAGAATCTTTAAAACTGGTGCTAAGTGGATATAGAACATAATAATAAACATAGAACTGTAACTTACTCTAAAACGGTATTAAAAACCTGCCAAAGCACTGGTTTGTAGCCTCAGGTAAATGTTTCTAACTGTTTTTCATCATATGGGAAGAAGAGATTTTGCAGTTGTCCTTGCTCAAATGTCAACCCTTCCCTTTAAAAGCAACTTTTAGCTTTTGAAGTCTGATGCCTTCCCCACAGTATTAAGCATTTACTCATGATGCATAAAAGATAAAACCCTGTGTTTCTTTTTGCTGGCAGAGATTAACGTATATAATGGACTCTGCCCTCATCAAGATATTAACCACTGTGAGGAGCTCCTTTATCTGGAAACCTTTCAGTCAATGAAACTCATTTACATAAGGTAAGATTTATAAATCAGAATCATAAAGCTAATTCCTCTGAGAGCTATACAAATTTCACTTCTCAGTCCAAATCCAACTTTTACCCTGTACTTTCCTTTTTGCTTATCCTTCCAATCTGGATTTTTGCTAGTATTTGTTAATGCTGAACTAAAAAGAAATGCACATCTCCCTTTATGGGAGAAATTATGTTTAAATAACCACATTGTTTATTTTTACCTTTGGAAGTCATTCAGATATACTATTGCCATGGTTATAGTATAAAACATCAATGGAACAGACTAATAATAACACCCAGCTGTTAGACTCTGCAGATGTCAAGGTGCTTTATAAATGGAGTCCATGTAATCACTGACTTTGGACAGACACAGGAACTGAAAGAACAGAAAACTCAGATTATTTTTCCCATGAACAGTCGTATTACAGTAGTAGAAATCAGTTTGCTGGATTCCTAGACTGTATCTAATAGACACTCTAGGCTGTCTTTGAACAGTTGATACAAACTCTATTCCAGCCATAAAATAATTAGGTTTAGCCAGAAAGTTTTTGATGGAAATGAGAATTGCTTCTTACAACCATGGTACTGAAACTGTTCCTCAGCTGTATTGGCCAGATAATTATTTTTAAGGACTATTTTTCTACTTTGAAAATGTCTCTAAGTTCCTGGCCAATAGCTCTGAGTATACTCTGCCAGTTCTGTGGTCTGGGATAACTGGCCAAAACCCCACTGGCGACAAACTGGGAGCACCATGAGTATCTTTGAGTGTGCGACTCATCTTGGAAGCACCTCTGCATTGTACAGAACAGAGAGTCCTGGAAAAGAAAGAAAAAAAGGCCAAAGAATCTGATAGAAAAATCACATTTTTAGCACAGCTTTCCATGAGGATTTTTAATACAAAAATAATTATTTTGGGCATGTTGGTACAACCAAACAAAAGTCTCCATTGAAAGCTTACTGAACTCAGCAGGATCACAATGATGTAAATGCAATCAAAAAGATTTTTTTAATAAGACATTTAGTTTAACCTGGTGTCTCTTTTGTAATATTTTCTAGTGGCTATGGCGGGAGACCCGGAGTTGAGACTGCCTCCTAACCCTAGAGTCTGCCATACTTATGCCTGCAGAATACTTAAATTAATGCTCACCAACCTCTCAGGAGCCTTTTCATACATCAGTAACAATGATATAGTTCTTGAAGGATTTCCAAATGAGAGACATGTTAAAGACCAAAATACTGCAATTATCTGCAACAATTAATATCACCCATATTTAATCCAGATTGTGGCAAACTGTTGGCCCAAGTATATGACCCCATCACCAACTTGAGGCTCCAACATAAGCATGTTCCAAGGAAACACATGGCAAAGGAAACATTACTTCAGATCAATATTAAGGAAAAAACCCATATTTGAATGAGATATGATTTCAAATAACACAGTGTCCTAGTTACAGTGACTGGGACCAATTTATCACTCTGTGAGTGTAACCAAAACTGTGTATTCTACACCCTCTATGTCATTTCTGATGAACTGTTAATAATGGATCATTTGCAGCAGCTGCCCAGGGCACACCTGACACCTCAGGCTACAAGCTGGGTGTTAAAGAACCCTGGGAGGTACAGGAATGTTTCTATCTTCACACCACTGACTCAGCTGTGACAACTCCCCTTGGGGAGACATCAGCACCTTCACACCCAGCCTGAGGGGTTATGTCTGCTAATGGGCCATTAGGGACTGGCACAATAGTTGCAATGACCTAGGCCATCAAAGATTCCAAAAATGTCCCACGACTCATAGAGTTAAATCATCCATTGTGAAACTCCCCGCCCTGGGGGAGGTACTGGGCATTCCCACCCGAACCTGAGCGTATATAATCTCTGGGTTTGGGGACTTTTGCTACCATTTGTTGGATCCAGAGGAGCAGCAGAACTTCAACAGGACTGTGACCATCATCCTCACCAGCAGATTTTCTTTTCCTTTTACTTTGCACTCAGGGTGACCACATGGCTCTCAGCACAGGGACTAACAAACACCATTCTGTTCATGCCCCAAGATGTTGGGTTATACCTGTATTTTTTTTGTGTGTTAAAACCAATTTTTGTCTCTATCATTGTATTTATTGTAATCTTTTTTAGTAAATTGCAACTCTGACTTGTAATTTCTCTTGAGTTGGGTTCATTTCTCCTGCTGGCTTACCTTTAAAGCAGCACACACAGTTGATGGCAATTACTTTTGGTGCTGGAGAACTGTAGAAGTGTTAGAAGATGGAGCCTGCTGACTCTGCTCAGTCCTGTGACTTCATTACCCACTGATAGCTTACAGCCAGTGCCAAGTATGGCACAGTTCAGCACACAGAGGTTGTTCTGCAACACCAGAACAAAGCAATTGATTTTCATTAACAAATGGCAAAACTTGTTCAGAACCCACCCATGACAATTCAATTAGCAAGACTTGGTTGCCCATTTTGGTAAATGGAGAGAAAGAGAAGTTATTGGACAAAGTTCTCCACTGGTGTAAGTGGGTTCACGACCACTGGAGCCAGTGGAATGGGGCCTGTATGAGTTGTGAATAGTGTAGCTCATTATGGATTTATGGAGTATAAGACCAACAAGATCACTGTGCTTCGTTATTTTGACCTCCTGCTTAATACAAGCCACAAGACTTCCCTAAATCTTTGCAAACACAAATCTCTTTTTTCCATAGAATGGAAAACCATAAACGTATATGTTACTCAGAGGTACTTCTGTTTACATTACATAAGGTTCTGTGAATAATTTGGGGTCATTCTCTAGGACTGTTAAGTGAAAGGGAACTGTTCTATCTCAGCTGAATCACAAATGAAACACCCTATAATATGTATGGAAGCACTCGTATGGTATAAATAATATTTTTAATCAGTCATTGAAATAATAATATAAAGTTCACTTTATTAACATTTGAAAAATAAATGTCTTCACCTCCCTTCATTGGACTTTAAAGGAGGAAAGTTTTACATTCCCTGTGAAAAAAATAAAGTAAAAAATGTTTAGAGAAAGGAGTGATCTGACTGGTTAGAGATCACAAATCACTAATAATAATACGCTCTGAATATCAGGTGCCAAACAGCTGCAGGGCCTCTTAAACCTAATTCCTCTTTCTTGAAGGATATGGCAAGTTTGGAAAAGAGATGATTGCCAAACCCACCACAAAATGCAGACAGAAATTTTTCTTTGAATAAACCACTATTACCCCTGATAAAACCATACACAAGTGCCTTGGCATGAGGGAATGCTGTGAATTGGTGTGCACAATGAGAACAAAGCCCCTGAAACCTACAGACAGAAAACGCAAATCCAACCTGTAAAGTCTAGTAAACAACCCACTCAAAAGGAGGAGGTGATAGGTGTAGATTTTATTGGATATGTCACTAGGTATTGCATGCTTTCCCATTACATAACAAGGTATCGTGCAGTTTCTTCCATTGCAGTTTGCCACCTGGTATAACAATGTATAAAATTCAAAGAGTAATTATTTGGAAAAGTCATATGAATGTTCAAAAAAGTATATGGAAGATGATTATGTCTGTGAGTCCATTCCTCACACTTGCACTTTACAAGGCAGGTGTCAAAATTGCAATTCATGTATGTAAGAATTACGGAAAGTTTTAAATCCTCAATATGGAATATTCATACCTAGCAAGTGCCAAATATCCCAGCTTTATAGATACTGGAAATGCAGTTCATCTACCAATCTTTGTCAACCTCACTCACAGTACTAATACCCTCCACTATGTAAATACAAATCACAGCATTAATTGTTAATTTTGAGCACTTTGCATTATGGAAACATGATGTATTACAAAAAACATTATAGAGTATCCAAGCTGCTAGAAACCTGCAGGAGAGTTACACAAGTCACAGTCTGTTAGCAGCACCTAACACTCCTGCTTCAGAAAATATGCTGTGGAACACCTTTCTGTGCCTCAATCCATGTGTATTTTATCAGGTATTGGAGCAGCGCTGTAGTAAACCATGTGACCTGCCAGCACCAAAGGAGAAAGATGTTTTGGTGGGGCTTTTTAAAACTTAAGAAACAAAAAACTTTTTGCTTCTTTTCTGCTCCTTGGTTTTTTTTAACCTGCATCAATGGAAATAAGTTGCACATTACCTTGTCATGGGGAAACAAGCAATATATGACTGTACTTGAAAAGAGTGTTTTCTCTCTGATTACTTTCTAGTCATTCTATCTGCTAAATCGAGGTTCATCCTCCCAAACTCCATCTGGGATCATCCAGAATTCTTAATTAATACAGTCTAGTATGGTGGCAAAAGTATTTACAGAGAGACAGGAAAGATTCTTCCTCAGTGAAAGAAGATGGATTTGAAGAAAAACAGTGGCCTGCACTATTGAAAAGGCAGTTCTGTTCTTATTCTGGTGCACAGTATCAGAATAGTTCATTAAATCCAATCCACTTAATAGAAAACTGATACAGATGATAGAAAATGGGTGAACAAGGAAGTACGTGCCTAAAATCCTGCTCTTCTGGAACTAAGTCATCTATTTAGGATTCATACTTCTAAATGCTGCTGTAGAGTGGAGAAGCCAGGGCTCAGCTCAACACTTAATCCAGACCAGTCCTTCTTTCACAGCTGAAAAAATACTATTTCCTCCTCATTTGTCACTACTGACAATACATTAGTTACAGCAATTGTTTGGGATCAAGGCTGTCACTGCTCAAGTCTTTCTTATGCATAAGTCTTTATGCACAAAGATCAAATATGGCCCTGTAGCATCAATGAGTGGGAGAAAGGGAGTCTCGGATGCCAGTGAATACTTAATGTGATTCAGATGAAGCTAAAAATAGCTCTGCGAGGACAACCCCCTTGTGCTTGCTCTTTCAGCTCATGTAGCTGGTTTTGCCTTTATGCTGTCTGAATAGAGCTAGCCCTCCTTCCAGCCCCTCCATCCGCACTCCCACGCAGATCCTACACAGAACCTACTAACAAACCAAGGCCTGGTGGATGGGATGCTGCTCTCAGTGGCCCTCACATCTGTAAGCAGTAGAGCCAGTGGTGGTAGATAAAGACAGGGAATGGCCACATTTTGCCTGGAGCCCTGAGTGTAGGCTAAGAGCAGATTGAGTGGAAGAGTTTTTTATTTCTGCCTTCTGTCAGGGCGCAGGGAGGATTTAACCACTGGGGTGCTCAGTTCTGCCAAAACTGAGGCAGCTGGGAGCTGAGGACCAAATCTGAGGCACCTGGAGAACACTAATGTGCACTTGATTGTGAACTCTGGTATCACAAAGGTGAGGCATTTATAAGCACTGAAATTCAGTTCAGGATGAACATAACTGATTTAATTCTAGGGTTTTCTCCCTCTCTCTCTGTGATGTTGGACAAGCCAGGGTGCCTGTTGGTCTTTTACTGAGGTGATAACAGTTATGCACCCACAGAGTGTGCTAACAGATAAATTATATCGTGGTTGAAACCTTCTGGTGGGTATGCCCACCTTATGCCCATAAGGAAGGGATTATTTTATACAGTCACAATAGCTTTATTACCATCTTCCTTAGTAATCATATTGTGACAATACCACACAAAGCAATGTGCTTTTGCTATCTTCTTTGCCGTGGGGAATGCCCAACATCTTCACATTCATGTGAGACAAACTGCCAGTCTACAGTCTCTGAGAGATTCTTGTCTAGAACAGGCTCAGCAGAGGACCCTAAAAGCCTTCAAAAGAGACTCATCTGTGGGTACATGTTTTCCACCATCATTAGTCTTCAGCCTTGTACTGTAGATAAATTGGAAAATACATGTAATTTATAAGGCTGCCTCTTTTCAGGTATGAAAACTGTGAAGTGTTCTGGCCAGCAATGGAAAAGGTAAACCAACTTTGGATGTGCACACAGATGTCCTTCTTTCTCATCCTCTTCTTCCTGCTGTTGCCCCTGTTGCACACCAGAGAGCAGCACTCTGGCTTGTCCTGTGTGGTAGCCATCCACCTGCTCACACATCTTTGTGTTGGACCATCCTAAAGGTAAAAATTTGTATCTCTCTATAGTCCCTTGTTACTGTATTGTTTCCTCTGATAGCTTTTATCTAGGTTTCATCTGGATTCGTGTATTTCTAATAATTGCTGCTGGTGTCTGGTTCCTTGTTAATAATAAAGCAGATATTTGCAGATTACAAATAATGCAAAGAATTCCACAAATTATTTATTTTCCCCCTTAAATTCTGAACTAAAATACAATTCTAAAAATTTCAATGAAAAACTTGGTTTTCTTTCTTTTACTTTTCCCTCCACCCCTCCTCAAATGTACCACATGCTACAAAAGGATGCTCTGAATAGTGTTTTTTTCTCCCACAGACTACTGTATGTTTCAATTCTCAATGCTTTCAGTGCTTGTTAGTTTGGTTTGGGTTTTTGGTTTGGTTTTGGTGGGGCGCTTTTTTGGGGGAGCTGCTGTTTGTGGATTTTTTTGTTTGTTTTTGTTTGGTTTTTTTTTGTTTGCTTTTTTTTGTTTGTTTGGTTGGTTTTTTTTTTTAAATTGTTGGCATGGGTATTTTTAAGATGAGAACATTTTCTGCATAACAGAGCATGTGCCTAGCTTTTCCTTGGCTGTCTTCCTTCGGCAACGCCTTGGATTACAGTGGCACTACTGTTATTTTCATTATGATATCACAGATGAGCTCTAGTCATATTTGCACTAGAAATTCATTTATGCAAGGACAAAATTTATGTTATGGCTCTAAAATGGTATTAACATCTAGACAAGTCAAATTCTTAAATTATTTTTAAGTGGTTTTGTGTATAAAATGGCCTTTAACAGAGTCTAGTCCTGCATACAGATCATAATTTTTCATCACTATCATAATGCTTTGATAATATAACAGGAGTACTGGTATTTCGTTATTTGTATCCCTTTTTTATCCAGGACTAATTTAAGTTTCTGTACCTTATAGGAATCCAGATAACCAAGTGAGGTTGTAGTCAAAGGTAGAGAACAGAAGGCAGGAAAGGAGAGCTTGCACCACCCAGCTCTGAGGGAGCTCTCTTAGCCAGGGCAGCACTGAGATAGTTTTGGTTTTACACTCTCCTGAAAATTTTTCTTCATGATCCTATGGGCCACATCTTTCCTTATCACTGGATGAAGAGGAACAGTTCATGCTTGCAGTGCTTTGCATGTGAGCATTCATTTTTAACTGAATGTGGGTATGATCTACTGCTAGAGGTCGGGTATCTTCAGACTAAGCAGGGCTACAGCATATCCTGTGTTTCTGAGTCCCTATCTGGCCATATCTGTTGTACTAAATTCCCAAAAAAGCATGGCAGGTACAACCAAACTGCCTACCAAGAGTGTTCTTCAGTCCTTGCTAAGCTTTGAACAGTGACTGAGATTTGTTTGGGAAGATCTACCAAAGACTGCTTTAAAAAATTAAAAATCTTCAGGTTCCCCTTCCGATACAGTTATATGTACATTTATATATATGACCTATATATAGGTTATATATAGGTCATATATACATATAATATATATATATATTTAGTAATCCTGAACAGTGCATGAGACAAAATGGTTTCCTATAATACAGAAACCACAGTGAGGAACCAAAGTCACCCTAAATGTTTAGGAGAAAACTGTTCTCGCAGCCTCTTTCTAGGATTCAGACACCACACCTTTGTCCACAGTGAGATGGCAACCTCTGATCTCTGTCCACAGGATTCTCTTTTAAAGTTCATCTCCCCTTGCTCATCATGCACAAGCAGAGGATGAACTTTATAAACCAAAACAGTGTGCAAAAATAGGGAATGAGCAAATACTCCTTCTCTCTCACTGAAGATCCTTGCTAGGTCCAAAACTCTGGGTCTGAAGTCACAAAGACATGCTTCCAATAGCTGGAAGGATTGTAGAAGGCAGTGATGGATTTGTGAGTTGACCACAGAAGTCGTTCTAGAAGAGAAATGGGTAAATGTCAGGACAAGAAGAGTAGTGCAGTCCCAAAAGGAGCACCTACTTCTAGGCATTACACAGTGCCGATGATTTTCCTCTGGGTTCTATTTTCACAAAGCATCTGTCCACTAGGCAGGAGGGGATAATTTTGTCTATAAAAGACTTCAACTCTTAGGATTTGGATACAAGTTCATATAGATACTCTATCACTATACTGGGGTTAGTCTGTGGCCTAGTGTGAAAAAATGCCTTTTATTTTAGTTGAACATCTCTTGCCCATGTATGGAGGGCCTGTGACACAAGGAAAACAGAGAAGGGTGGGGGGAAGTACACATGACATCCATCACATATTATGCAAAGTAAGACAGAGAACACTGTTACATCCAGGCATTCTTCATTTAGTTCACACTACTGAAGAGAAAACACTTCCTATTCTGAACAAAACCTTGTTACAGGAAGGTTTTTCTACAGTGCAACAAGGTAATATTGGAGCTGTCAGGTGTGCTTCTTTCATACATTCTGTTCTTACATCATTTTTCTCTAGCAGCTGAAGCTCAGGCAGTGCAGTGCTGAGTCTAATTCTAGCATGGTCCACAATCCCAGTGAAGAATGGCATTGCCTGATTTTTTCCTAGATTCTCGGGGCATGGGCTTCTCCAACAAGCAACAAGGGACATTTTGCCAAGAACGCAACCTGGCAACAGCATAGAGATGTCATCAGCATCTCTATAGCTCTTGCCATAGCATAAGATTAAGACAAAGTCTGATTTCACAGGCTGTATCACTATGGCTTTCAAATACCCTGCCCAGATTATCCCAGTCTGTTCTTGCTATCTTCATTACTTACTACTGTACAATGAGTATTATGTAATGTCTGTGACTTGTAAACATTTGATCATAAATTCAAATTCCTGTTAAATTCACAGTTAAATATTAGCTGCAGATAGGTTGAAACACAGATGTTTCTTGCTGGAATTAGTCCAGAAAGCCAGACTTAACACCACAACTTCCCAGAAAAACAGTTACAGAATGACAGGACTATGACTGGGACCAATCACACCTACCATGGCCTCTGTGTATACTTAGGGAAATCTTAGGACTGCTTGACTATAGTATCAGAACTTTGCCATTTTTTATACCATACACTTATGTATCTCAACCCTACTTATTTCCATCTCTTCCCTCTCACCTTGCTTAAAACCTTCTCCACATCTCCGTTCTTTTGTGTGCTCAGTGGGGGATGTGCTCTAACTACCCTGCAGTACTCAGTGTCTTTAACAACTCTCCCCCCACTACTACACACCCAGTATCTGACCCTTCGTGCTCCTCCTGCTGCAGGGTCTTCTGCCTCTAGTGCCCTGCTTCTCTACAAAGCTATGGGTTCAACACAGGTTGCTTTGCCTCATGTCCTTTGTTGAGCATGACACAAACTAGGAATAAATGACTTTGTGAAGAATATTTAAAATTCATTGTTCATATACTGCACTGGTTTTAAGGTACCTTGGGGGACCTTTTCAAGTCCATTCTGTATTACCTATTAGTGCAAGACCATGGGAGGTGTTTTCTTTGCACCACAGGTGCCAGGTATTCAAGTCATATTAACTGCAAATGGACCAAGCAGCGATTTCCAAAGTTCACATATTTCACCACAAGCCACAAGATCTGAAAAGTCTAGAAAATTAACATGTAAGCTCAGTTAACACTATACTAAATCTTTTTCACTTATTCCAGAATAAATGGCTAAATTTTCCTAGTCACTCAAAACAGCAGGTGACTAAAAACAGAAAATATCTTGCTTTGCTCCCCTTAGACCTGCTAAGCAATCATTTTCCCTGCTCCTTGAGTCCCTGGATCAGTGACAAATGCTCCAATATTATAACTGAATTATAGCTGCAGAGATGTCAGTGCCCAAAACACTCATCTGCTCAGAACATTTAGTGTCTGTTTCCCTATTGTGCAAAATAGTCCTGCCCTCATTCCACCTCAGCATTTCATGTACGTAAAGATAAAGCTGGTGTCTGTGCTGGCCAACCCACTCTTTCTGTGACAGAAACCACTAGGAAAGGTATCAAGCCAGCAACTTGAAGAAGTTGGCTGCTCACTGCAAAGACCTTTGGAATGCAAAGATTTTTCATTGCAACAAGGACGTCCAGGCATGTGAACATAGGTTGGAAAGGACTTACTGCCTTCAGCCCCCTTGAGGCTGATGAGAGATTATAAGGATGACATTTTAAGGTGGGAATTGTTTATTTGTGATAGAAACTGGAGAAAAAACAAATCCTTGGTTATTTTTTGAACTATGAGCAGGATTTAATAAAGAAGCTTTTGGATACATTTTCCTTATCAAAATGTCTTGCAAAATCTGAGGGTGAGGAAATGTTTGGAGAACTCACAACTTTTTAGATCTGCAGCTAAGCATGTGTAAATGCAGCCCAGGAACTGGCAGAGAATAGTCTTTCCATGAGCAGGAAATCGACTGAGAAACCTTGCAATGACCCAGGAGTCAGTGGGAAAGGACAGGGAGATTAATGTGATTCTGGACAGACAAGCAGCCCTTACAAAAAACATGCTGCACTGAAGCTTCCCTCCCACTCTCTCTCATCCTGAAGCCTCAAGTGACTCTGTGTCTGGATCCCCAGACCTCCAAACAACTCAGACTGGAAAAGCAAAGTCCTCAAGGATCCAAAACACAGCTTCTCACAAGGCACTGACCACAGCAGTGTCCACCTCAAATTCCTCCAGCCTTAATATGACTTTATTGCTGCAACAATATTTCTTCCAGCTCTTCAGATTCCTGTAAGGTCATCAGGCAGAAAAGCCACAGCCACAAACAGCTGTAGCCTGTAATGTTCAGAGCTGTGGGAGCTATCTGCATTTCACTGTCACTGATAAGTTTGAATCATAGTATTTGCCCCATTTTCCTTTATTCTCTCTCTCTCTCTCTCTCTCTCTTTTTTTTTAATTTTAGAGTTCTCAGAGTATGTATTCACTATTTTTCCAATTTTGCAACTTTACACTTTTGGTTTTAAAAAAATTAAAAAGGATGACTTTTACTCATTGCTGTAATTTTAGTTTGCATTTAATAATAATGGCTTGAACCTATTAAAACCATAATTTTAAACCCCCTTATTTGCAGGAATAGGAAAGTTTATGATGCACTCTGGAAGACAAAGGTACAGTTTACTGTCCTTTAAAAGGCAATCTAACTTGCACTCATGAAAAGGACTCCACAAAATGAGCTAATGGGTAGTAAATGGTTTAAAACCATGCCAATTCTCCAAATCAGAATGATTACATCATCCAGGCAGTGTCACCTTACCTGTTTTGTCTAAGTGCATGTTACAGAGCCCTGCTGACATTATCCAGGGAAATATTAAGGTAATAATTCTTTATTGTTATGGTTGTTATTATTGTTGTTGTTCAGTAAGTATTTTATCAAGGAAAGTAGAGTATCAAGTAGTTATCAAAGAGAAGGTAAGATTAATTGAGAGTGACTTTGTCAGCAGTCTAACCACGGCCTGGATACAGACCCACTACAGTTGCCCAGTTATCCCCAAGGTTAAATTGGTTCTCTGGTACTGTTTTTGACATCAAATACCATCCCAGATAATGTCTGGGCATAATTCAGATGACAAGCTGAGAACCACCCCTCTCTTTGTTTTGGAGGGGTATGAATGTGAGCTGTGCCATGCCAGGTGGCCTCATGGACAAATTATGGTTCTTGGCCCATTTAATTTCCTCATACAGATGTTCTTCTCTCTGCAGAGGACCAGAGACCTAATTTTCATTAAAAATAGAGGAATGAGCTGCTGCAGCTCTAGCAATGTACATCAGATCATTGTGAGTCCTTCTGGAACTGCCTGATTAATCCTTGTTATCTGGACTTTCTGCGGCACCCTGTCACTGCCTCTCATCCTAATGCTGCAGCACAACCCCTTCCTATCAGGTAACACTCAGTTCCACTGCCCAGAAGGGCACCACAAGGGGTGAGGTGTCTTCTGGAGTGTGCTGTGAGACTTTTCAGTCTGGACTGGAAAGGCCCATAAGTAACATGTAATAAAAGTATGGACAGACTATTTCCCATCAGATACAAAAAATATACAGATAAAAGACTGGGCAAAATTTTGATTTTGATGTCCTGTACTCAGAAGTTACAAAATGAAGCAAAGTGATATTTGTAACTGTCATATGGAGTCACTACTATATATTCTTTAATTGCAAAATTCTCTCTCATAAGATCTCATCTCATCTCATCTGGGATGAGTCGCAGTTGACATTTAGGGCCAATACTGAAGCTGATTCCAGTTATCCCAAGTTGCATGCACCTCTTTTTTTTCTATTTGCATCACACCATTTAGCCTACTCCAAAGTACTGAAGTGTTTTCCTGAAGAGCCTTCTAGAAACTACATTGCAAACTCACTTTCTCTCTTGCTGAAATTGCCTAGAAATACAGGAGACGCAGAGGGTCCCACTGTTAAGGTGCAGCCTGGGCTGTGGAGAAGACCTTGAACTTGTGGCCAAAGTTTCTTCTGTCTCTTCTCTCAAGCAGAACTAGTTTGTTTATCATCCTCCAGAGACTTGCCTTTTCTACTTGTTTCACTTATGTCTCTGTGACAACCTTTCATTTTTTCCCTTATTTCCCTTTTTGACTCCTACCCCAGCAAGTCATTGCCACAAATTAACATACATGTAATTCAGTTTGCACAAAAGAGGGGATCCTGCTCTCCATCGACACCCCAGACATGCTCCTTCACCCATTCTTTATCACAGTTGTCAGTTCTCCCACATCCAAAAGTATGTGAATGCCACTATGGTTCAGTGAAAAAGCCACTTGCATTTTTATTTTTTTTTGAATGGGTCAAGAAACAAGTTGTCATAATTTAAAAAAAAATAATTGCCTGTTTTCACCTAGGATCTCCTAAAATTATTTTTATTTCAAGCTAACACCTATCAACAAAAATCACAATGCTGGCTGTGGGAGTTTAGAAAAATAATAAATAAGTCAGAATAGTGCTAGTTTCTAGCAAACATGTGATGTTCTCTTTATAAGCAGAAACTTACACTTGTCTGAAGGAACCTAGGGTTTTCATGCTACATTTATGTCTTCTGTCCTACTAAAAGACTACCTCATCTACTGGAGCAAAGGCTGCATGCTGAGAGGAACACATCTATCTTCATGATGGAAATTTGGCCCATCGCCTGAAGCCACAAGATCTGTAGCTGGAGATGGTTCTGTAGGTTTGGTAGGATGGCTGTTAAAATTGACTGCAAGTCCTGAGCCAGCTGCCAAAAGCTGCTTCCAGCAAGAGCTGCTCCTGGTGATTCCTGTCCTCCCTCATTATCTTCAGACCCTGCTCATCTCTCTACTGCCTCTTGTCTGTGCTGGGCTTTGGAGTCCCTGGTTGTGCCCCATGGCCGCATCTGCACTTGCAATGCTCTCATCACCTCTAAGTCTTCAGTGACAGCCTTTATGACTCCTTTGTCCTGCCACCGAGTTTGAAGAATGAAGTAGCCGGACCAGCTCCTTTGCTGGGATGGAGCAGGAACTGGAGTCTCTGGAGGGAGGACCTTTGATGCATTTTCTCCTTCAGTGCAAAGTAAAACAGGCTAATTAAAACCGGTGGACTCAGAGAGGTGTTAGATGCTGCCTCACACATTGGGTTTATAGGCTGAATCTTGTTCTCTTTAGGCTTCCAGATTTTTCTCAGTTACTATTTCTCCTGTCACATACTCAACTCTCTTTTCATACACTCACTGCTTGTGCCTGTCCTTTGGAAAAACTTTTCCACAGTTCTACACTTCATCAGTACAATAATTATTTCAGGCTTCCCTGTTAGACGAAGTGAGCTAGTGTGACGCACAGAAAGTGGAAGGAAGTCTTCTTCTGGGTTTCAATATGCTTTGAATGAGGTATTTTTCCTTGATGAATCCTGTTTTTTTCGTCATCTTTCACTTACTTTGGTATTCAATATGTGTGTGTGTGTGACTGTGTGTTTGTGATCTCCATCTCCCAGACTTTTAGTGCTGAGAAGGATACAAATATGGGAGATAAACTCTAAATACATCATTGATGAAACATTGAAGGCAATTCCATGTTTTAATCCTGCATAAATTATCTTGGAACTCAGCCCACGTTTATGATGTGTGAGAGAATAGAAAAATAATGGGATTACTCAGAAGTTTCAGATGATTATAAACATATGGTGCAGGAGGGTATAAGAACAAAACATTCTGAGGGAAATATCAGTAAGTGAAAGGTTAATAATGGAAAAAGTAAGGTTGGAATCTCATATGTGGCCTATTATCAAACACTACTGACATGAAAGAATTCCTGCAGAACTGCTAAAAGTGGACAGCTAGTAGTTTAATGATTGTAGCAAGAAAACTTTAAGGCATTGGAAAGGAAACTATATGATTATAAAAGAACTCATCACATATTTAAGCCTCCTATGAAAAATGGTAGTTTTGTGTCTGAAGTTCCGGACTGGGACTCAGATCTTGATTTATTTCCCAGTTCTGCTACAGATTTCCTCTGCGACCTCGGGCCAGTTACTTTGGGAGAAGCATGTTAAAGCTCCTAAATGACTTATGAATCCAAGTCACTTTACCAAAAAGGGCATAGCAGCAGATTCACAAAGGGAAAAGCATGTGGGAACGCTGACCATAGCCGAGGGTACCCCCAAAGTGAGAGTATTCAGCCCTACCACTTCCCATTTCTAAGCTCTAACAGGCCACTGTGCCTCGGAGAAGATTGTTGCCTTCTGAATGCTCATGGATAATGAGCAGGAGATGGCATGGGAGGGGGGGATCAGCTGTCCTCTGACCTCCTGTGGGTGCTGTGGGGCAGGCAGTCTTGGGAGCTGCTCCCTCTCAGGTTTTCCAGCTTCTTCTCAAGTTTTGTCAGTGGCTCATTTCTAAGAGAGGCTCAGATATGATGTCTTGATCTGTGCAGGCAGAAGATGCCAGGATTGACAGGGTTAGCAGGTTTACCCTGAAAAAAACAGGGGTTCCTGGCTATTGTCATCCTGCTTTGATCCAAAAAGAACCAGGAATAACCATCTCTCATAAGGACTATTGGTTTTGATGTGGGGAACTTTTCAGCTGGTTCACTGCCCACCCACAGCCCTCAGCCTCAGAGTTGAAACCTACTTCCCAAAAATCCAAGGGAAGTGGTAAGAAAGGGGCAGGGTCAGTCTGCCCTCTCTTGCTCCCAGTTTGTGAAGCTGAACTCTAACCAAAACACAGAGCTTCCCTTTTCTTGCTTCAGTCCTTGGGCTTCCTTATCAGGATTGGGAATGAAGTGTTTATTTGTTTGCAAATGCAGGAATCGGCTTCCTAAGGAAACTCACCTAGCAACCAAGCAAGCATGTAAACTTGAAGCACCTAAGTTTTGTTGTTCCCTGATTTCAGACAGCTTTGAAAAATGGACAGTTTTTGCTGTCGCCAGCTTGTGAAGTACAAATAGCAATAGCAGAATATTCTTTGTCTCCCTCATCCTGTATTAGTCCATGCTGTGCATAGTCTTACAACTCACACACAAAATAGGAATGCAAGCAGTAATAAACCTGTAATGTTAGTAGGGAAGCCAAGGATGGATATTCTCTCTAGCTTTCCATATGCTATAGCAATGATAAAAGGATCTTATAGGCATCTCTTTTCTGCCTTAATATGCAGCATGGTCATAACTCAGAAACTGTTTTGGAAAGGATTCACAAACTGCTGTGTCTGTGTAAAGTCAGTTGAAAGTAAATAACATACTTTCCACTTCAGTCCCTTGGATATCTCCATTTGCCATGGTTTGTTTCATTCTGCATGGAAGTATATGAAGCTTAAGGTATGTGTTAGATCACAAAGGTGAAGAATTTTAGGTTTCTGAGATTCAAAAATGTCCTACCAGAGAATCTCCCTTAAAAGCATATATTTTGTTGTCAGTGGTTTTGGCATAAGCAAAAGATGAATACAAAACTCGTGAAAGAATGAAGCAAAAAGGGAAAAAGTGGATGCTTATAATTTAAAAGGAATATTTTAGTAATCAGTGCTTGCTAACAGGAATGGGGAAGTATAAAGTGAATCATAAATATCAAGGTAAATTTTTTAACTTTCATCAAAACATTTTCAACTTTGAAGACTCTGCCTGCATCTGCTGCTTTATCAGCAAAGCCAAGGCAGGCTGATCTCACTGCTAGCTGAGCTTGATGCACTAAAGGAAAACTACTCTGAGTATTGACATCCGCAAATTTATATTGCATCAAAGTTGTTTAACATTTCTGGGTGAGAGTAGGAACAATTTCATATATCCAAGTTGCTAAAGTCTTGGTTAGTGTGTTAGGTTCCACATTCAGAAAAAGAAGTAGAAAGTTTCTGTCACTGTGACCTTCTGTATCTGCTTTTATAATCAATGTGATCAAAGCAGTCCTTCTGTCATGGGACAGGATTCCCGTCTGGAATATTTCCACAGGACTTGAGACAGCTGTTGCAAAAATGTATTTTAAAAAGCTGCAGGAAATCTGTCTGTAGCTGATGCTTTTCCCAAGTTTTAAGACTTGAAAGAATATTTCTGTTTCCTGTAAGTAAATGTGTCTTTTCATTTGATGTATCTGCTTGTAGAGGGGAACCTTTTCAGTGTAAGTTTTTCACTGATGTTTATCTGAAACCACTTTGGTAAAAATTATCTCTTTTTACATCTGTTGGCTACTGTATTTGTCTGTGACAAACTACCACTGAGCCATAATCCTCTGGGTCAGGGAGGTCATTATGTTCATCCCATCAGGCTTTGGGCATAAGACACAGCACAATTCAGTCATTCTCCTGAAAAACCCTTTGCTTCTGGATGACATGTTTGTCCTTCAGAGGGACAGATTCCCTGGGGATCAGATTACCCCTGCTAGGGCTGCCTCTACTAGGACTACAAAGGCCAGGGAATCATCTGAGTAGTTGTGGTGACTCCTTCTGAATGTTCTGACTGTGTCCCATGTGGGTCCTACATGTTTATTTCTGGAAGAACTACTAGTCCCAGTTAATTTTCCATTTATTTTTTCTCAAATGTTTCCTGTCTGTAAGTTACCCAGCAGCACCACAGGAAGTAGACGGATATTGAAACACTGGTTTTGTGTCAGTTTCACAATGCAGCCAAAAGTGGTGTCATCTAAGCATCGGACTGTGTCAAGATACACTAATATGGTTCCAAGGAATGGAGATATAGTGAAATCACACAGACTGTGATGAAGCACAGGTTCCCTGCCTGTAGACTGACCATCCCTTTTCACAGCTCAGTGAAACTCCATCTCTTTCTTCTGTACTTGGCAGTACACTGCTGTGAAAGACTTCTGGGCTGAAGACACCTTTGGCCTGGGAAGGATGCTGCTGCAAGGCCGTAGACTTGTTTCTCTCCACTTTCCCATGCTCACAGCTGCATCCTTCCCAGGCCAAAGGTGTCTTCAGCCCAGAAGTCTTCCACACACTGCTATTCACTCAGTCCTACAGTTTAGACATAAATTATGATCCTCCAAGGCAGATCTCTGCTGAGTTTTGCTCCATGCTTCACTGAAGCATAAAATGCAGTGTACATCGACTCCACTGACATGGTTTTCTTTCCAGGTACAAAGCTTCATACCCATTCCAGGCAGAGTCCCATGTCTGTGGGAACTCTGAAGATGTTTTTTCAGTCTAAAGGGTTTTGTGCCCAAAACTTACATGCCAGAACCTGTTTGCAATGAACAAGGTTCAGAGTTCTTGGCCCCATGAGCCACTACACAGGCTTCTGAACTCTCATCATTACATCATAAGTTTACTGCTTTGACATCCTCATCCCTCTCCTTGCATGTCCTCCACTACCTTCAAACTCTGCATGCCCACCCATTTCTATTTTTTTCTATGACAATACACTGAAGACAGACCATTGTTGCCAATTTTCTTTCCTTTATACTTAATAATTCTAAATTCAAAATTTGAGGTGATAAATACAGAAAATATGTTTTCAATCTGACTTGATGGATAACACTGTCTGAGGATCTTTTGCTACCTTCCAGTAAGTTTTTCCTGCAGTCTTATTTTCTGTTTATGAGAGATATCAATCACATCTATTTTAGTCTCTATTACTAAGTCTTATTTTATTTCTTTCAGAATGACTGAAGAGTTTTCCTGTCTCTCAAATTTAAATAATTAAGTCTGTTCGTAGATTAATTTATTCTACAGTCTGTGAACTTCTCTAATAAGGTCATATACCATAGGTTCTTTTTCAAAGAGAATGTAGAATAGTTTTAAGTGCCTAAACTGTGATTAACCTGTGGTTTTCCATGACTGGGAGAAACATTCATTTTTTTCAAATGCAAGTTCAGACCCTGTTGCAAATACATAGTTTGTTTGAGAACAAGCTATTAGCCTTAACTCAGATATGACCGAATTATGTAACAGTGTTTATCAGGTCAAATTTCCTGGTGTCTTCTCAGGTTAAAATAAAATAAGTCAGTGCAAATTTTTTTTTGCTTTTTTTTTTATTTGGTTTGTTATCCAGTTCTGTAACTGACAGAGGTGGTATAGATTTCAGTTAATGTGAGTCGAAGCCAATTACATAAAAGAGAATCCCAGATTTTAAGAAGTGCATTACAGTCTCTCTAGAAAATAGGTCATCTGAAAAACTTTCAGAGCTAATAGGTCCTGAAAGTGGAATGGCTATTACTTACTGCCACAGGGTCCTCTGATCTTCCCGGGACTCTACATGAGTCTGTTTATTACTGTTTTCTTTAAAAATTGAGCCCTTCTGACCCCCTTTTCTTTTTTTCTTTTTTTTTTTTTTTAATATGTGCTCAATACTTAAAGAGTAGTAGACTACAAAACAAATGAGACTATCTGTGACTAATATTTTAATCCAGAGCCCTGGAATTCCCTGTGCACATTTTGAGCTGTTGCACAGCTGGCTGACTGCAAGAAGTGCATCTCTGTGCTTCTCAGGGTCTTACTGAATCTATTTACAAGACCTACCTATTCTGTAAAGGTTAGTGCCTGTGGGAAAAGTATTGTAAGCTTTCCATTGAAATTTCACCTAACAATTCTTCCTCAATAGTCAGTGTGGAATCAGAGAACATTAAGAAACGGATAAGAGAGAAATACATAGATAAGCCTGAAACGCTACAAACATTGAAGAGAAACATATTTACCTTACAGAATATACCTTGTGTTTTCCCAAATTTTCACAATTCCCTTGAGAGTTATAACATGTATCTTGTGCAAAGTTCCCCTTAGAGCAAAGAGCTCCCTATTTGTATTTACTTTATTTTGTTTACAGAATAGGTAATGGAGTGCATTTAGTAAGTTACTGAACCAGTCCTCTTGAATAAAGTAGTTAAGTTCGCAATTTCATTGATGGAGACAAGTTTCCTTTAAAGTCAAAAAAGTGAGAGGTTGTATTCATAAGGGTAAGATGAAGTATTTTCTTAAGTGCATTTGGACAATAGTAGTGAATGGCAAAACCCTACTGACTGCAGATGATCAGAAAGCTAAAGATGCCCTGATTTGTACTGAGGCATCCTATCACTGACTGGAGCTGACTCAAGCTTTACAAGTTTGCAGATGGTGTATTAAATACAGGAAAATCCACAGGAATTAGTAGTATACCTCTCTAAAGTGGTCTTGAAAAATTTCTTAGGAGCTTAGCTGTCTTTGATGCATCCAAGTTTATGACAGAGACTTCTGTGCTCATCACTGGACCTGTGAAAACACACAAAAGGAAAAGATTGTAATGTGGGTTTGTTTAGAATGCTACAGTGAAAAGTTTTTGGATATATGTTTTCTGAAGTCAGAGAAAGCATAAATGTACTATATGTATGAAAAGAATTTTGCACATAGTATTCAAAAGCAGACGTACAGCTCCTCTGAACAAGAAAGACTACATGAAAGAGTTGTGTCGAGTGTGCAGTTCTCCTCAAGTCTTTGTAACATGTCTCCCTTTGTTCCTGCTTCTCGCTTAGTTGATATAATTTTTGAAAGTGTGGGATGGAGCTTCTGACTGCTAAATGGGCTTAAGCAGCCTTCTCCAGCAAAACATCCAAAGCAAAATACGGTGGAAGAGTGATTAATCTTGTGGACTTTTCATGCCCCCTGGTGGAATACTGTCAGCGTAGCCGTAAGGATTTAAAGCAAAGAGTTCCCTAAACAGATGTGATGTTCCTGAGACGTAGCTGGGTCGCGTTCTCATTTGAGGCACTACACTATTATCGGTGTACAGCCCATGAATAAGAACACACAAGATCCCAAGTTACAAATGAGCACCTGGACTCATTTAAGTGCTGCTAGCATGATGTACATTGCTCATACGGTATAAATT
This sequence comes from Sclerurus mexicanus, assembly GCA_013396755.1. Taxonomy (NCBI): domain Eukaryota; kingdom Metazoa; phylum Chordata; class Aves; order Passeriformes; family Furnariidae; genus Sclerurus; species Sclerurus mexicanus. Next base: position 2,351,875 of record VWZF01002180.1, read on the forward strand.
GCTGGCCTGAAATTTCTTGTAGGCAAATGATGCCAAGCTCTTAATATATATAAAATGAACTCTAGTAACTTAAGCAAAATAATCACAATTTTCCCCACAGTCTTTCCAGGATTTCAATCTGGAGGGTTTTGAAGGATACACAATACCTTGTTACAAACCATATAATGTTTTAAAAAGTATCCAACTGACAACCTTGGCTAACACTGTATCTTCTATCTAGATTACTTCAATATGTCATGTCCATATCACACCACTCTGTCCATGCTCCCAATGCCAAGGATTTCTGTCTTGTCCAACCTTTCCATCTGGAAGTAATGAGCTTAATATTCTGGCTCTACCCCCATAAAAGCTATGTCACAAAAAAGTAGCAGTCTTACAAACTGTTGTATACCCTAAAGACAAATTTAAGATCCACACAGCCTCTCGAAGTTCTACTCAGATTCATTTAAAGACAAGTTTTCCACTCTACTCCCACAAGACCTACAGCATACCACAAGACTATGAGAGTGATTTGACAACCATTTATGCTTAAATCCTCTCCTAGACATGTCAGAGGACTGTGCCTAACAGATAATGAAGGGCTAGGATGGTCCTGTGGGAAAAAACAGATTGTGCTATAAGATTTGCTCTTACCATGGTTGTTGCAATTCCTCTGGAAGTTAAAACAGAGGAAACAGAGTCTTTTCTCATCTTGCATAAAGTGAATGCAACCTCTTCTCTGTCTCGTTCTATGTACAGGGAAAACAATGAAGCAGGTAGAAGCTTGATACTCCTCAGCTTGATCTCTGACTGCACATTTACCAGCACAGCCCAATGGTTGACAACATTGTCAGGGCTCCCTTCACTGGTCCTGTGTGGACGCAGCGTGACCTGTTCTGAGGAGGATCTGCTTTAAATCTCTTTTCTTTTGATTTCCTTTGTTTTATCACAGGGTGAGAAGGGTGGGACATCCCCCTGAGCAGAGATTTTACAAGCCTAAGATGTCCTAAGAAATACCAAGAGTTACCAAAACACTTACTAGGAGTTGTTTTCGTCTTCTTGTAAGGTATTTTTTGTCTCATTTTTTCTAGTATTATCAGCTTTTAGCAAAAACTGGAATTTTGTGCCAAAAGTGACAGTATTCTTCAGACACCTCACCCAGGCTGCATAAATTTACAGAGGGAAACTTATCTCATGTACCTTAGGTATCTATTTTTTGTTAGGATTAATATTCCTTTGGAAGTGCCTCTCGCAGTAACTATAAACAAAGATATGCCTGGAATAATATTTAAATAACTCATCATCAGTCCCATTTTTTTTATGTCAAGATTAAAAACAGAGCTCATTGAGTCAACATTTGTGTTTGTCATATTCTTACATCATTATAAGAACCTGTTTTATAATTCCTTGCCTATTTTAATTGCATTTAAATGGAACTTTTTAACATTTAGTTGAAACTTCTTTCAATGTCTCTCAAAATAGAAACCAGTTTTAAGAATATTCTCTTACTCTTCACTAGGAAGATGTGCAGGTACAGGTGGATTAATCATATGTTCTTAGATTCATTACTATGTTGCTCCTGGCCAGAAGAAAAACCAGTAGAATTTAAAAATGCAGATGTTCTGAAATGAAAATGCTTTGTGCAGTCCTATTAGATTCACTGAAATTAAATTCTGGCAGATACGAATATCCTGACATTGCCAAAATGTCCTGTTTTATAATTTTGGAACCCAGGGTCTAATATTTCCTTTTAAAATAGTTTTGCATGCTTAATGTTCTTATGATGTGTTTCATTTTGCTTTCTCAATACAATTAAAAAGTCAACCATAATCAAATATTTCTCTCAGAGACATTTCAGTTGGTACGAGACATTTTCCTTAGAACTTTCTCTTCCAGATAATTTCGAAATTTTTGAATGTTGTGCCTAACTGGCCTAAAACCAAATCTGAAAATCCTCTGCAAATTTATTTTCTACATAGATATGATTTATTGCTGTTATTCTACCAAGACTCTGTCAGTCATAGACCTCTTAAAAATCTGAAAGAAAAAGAGATTCACTGTTCCTCAGAGAGTACTTCACCCTCACTGAGGCAGGCAGGGCCTACGATACAATTCCACAACTGCAAGAGTACCCTGTATGAAAATACTTTTCTTCAAGTGAATCTCTGGAGAAATGGGTGATATCTTTCAGGACATCTTGCAAAATTTAAAGTGATTAGAGGAACATACATTAAAGTATTATCATTTCCGAGAATACAGCTGTGTTGGTTTTTAGCCTTAAAATACCTTACTGGTCAAAGTTCTTGGTTACTCTCACTTGCCTCTGTGAAGGTCATGTTCAAGATACCAGAAAGGAAGTATTTCATCAGAGGTATCATTTCAGAGACATCAGGTTTGATCTGTTCCTTTATTAGCATCAGTCTGTGTAACAGTGTCTCCAAAACCAAATTTACTATAAGGATCCGGATCCCTCAGCCTATTGAGTTCATTTTGTTCTGCTTCATAGCTCACTTTACAGCAGTGGAAAATGATGTGTACCATCTGGAGGGTCCTCCTGAATATTTCTGCTAAGAAGATGGACTCTCCGGTTGTTGTAAAGCCAGATGAAATGCCTTTGATGTCTGTGACACCTCTGCTATGCTGCCTGGCGTAAGGAAAGGGGTGTATTTGCAGAAAAGACAGAGAATTTGGAGAGAAAAGCATTTTCATTGCCTGATTTTCCCCAGGATCTATGACAAATTCACTGGCAATATGTTTAAGTGTTTCTCAGTAGTGTTTTGTTCAAATTCTGACAGTGCTGTAGAGCCAACCACAATTTTCAGCCACTGTCTCCTCTGCTTTACTCCCTAGAGGCTGACTAGAAGTCAGCCCCAAATTGTTTCCCAGTACTTAGACATCTTTTTTTTTTTTTTTTTTTTTTTGCTGCTTTCTAGATCACCTCTTATTCTCTCCTTCTGGGTGTGAGTAGAAACAAGGTATTGACTTTTTTGAGTTGTGTATTGACTGCGGATTGACTCCTATACTGAGATGTCACCCTGACTACAAAGGGACTCTGCAGGGAGACAGACACTTCCCTGTTAGATCCTCTGGGAGGCTAAGCTTAGTGAAGAAGGCTCCTATTCCTATAGAAGCTCCCAGTGTATATGCAGCTCCTTGCCTTAGACAGCTATTTAAGCTTTGCTTTACTCAAATAAATCCAAAATCTGCCATATCAACAAAACCCAAGACACTTAACAACAGCACAACTTCCCTCCATCTGCAACACACATACTCATGTGCAAATTAACAGTGTTTAATAAAATAAGGTAAATTTAGTTTTAGTCAATGTTAAAATGATCTGGTCATGTGCTGAAACTCTACCATAGAAGAGTAAAGCTACTATCTCTCTCTGAAAGAGTGTGTGAGGCTAGTACAAAATAAGAAATATGGGATAGTCACAGGTGGTAAGAATAAGGAAACAATATGGCAACCTTAATTGTTGTGAAATGTCTAAAATCTGAGATAAATTACCCTGCTTCATTTGGTCTGTCTCCCTGCATATCTGTCTCTACTGAATTTGTGTTTTCATAACGTTCATGATCAGCATTTTTAAAAAAAGAGAGTAAATTACATCACCTTGAGCACAAATATATTCGGGATATTATTTATTGTATTATGTATTGTATGGATTGCAGTTATTCTGATGGTGGCTCAAGAGTTAGGATGATTATTTTATTGCACTGAACTTCTTGAAGAGCAAGCAGCTATCTCTGAGTGTTTTTCTGGTATCTGATTATTAGTCTACAGGTCACATAAATTCCTATTACTAAGCAGGTTACTTTTATGTACTACTGTTGAAATCTGAATACAACTGCTTTTCAAGTTTCATCTAATTTTTCAAGACTGTCTTTCAGAGGAAATGGAACTTAATGTGATTTAACTGTTGGAGGAGGTAGAGGGGGGTTAAATTCAGTCAATTTATGTTCATTATAAACAAATCCAAATTCCTAGCTAGTATGGTATGACTAACATATGTCACATACTACAGCATGTCTGGTGTACCCTTTAACATTTTAACAGTCCATCAGACATTAATGTGACTTAAACATCAAAAACAGGTTCATTTTGCCATTAATATCCTGAAACAAGAACATCTAATATACACATCCTGAGATTTAATCTGTAAACATAACCAAAAATGTCTGGATGAAGGGGGCTTGTTTATATTTCAGTAGTGCTACTTCCATGAAGCATGTGTCTGCTATCTTTAGTGTGCAACTCTAGCATCCTACCATTGAGAGAGCCCTAATGTCTTTGATACTGTTAGGGAGACTTATAAGTCTTCTGCTGACAAAGCAGTCCCTTTGTAGATCCCCTAAAGTTAAAGCTACTGATAAACATAACTTGTTTTATAAAGAAGGGAAGAATTTTAAAACCACTTCAAACATGCTCAAGATTTCCCTATTCATTTTTTCATGGTGTGAAAGCAGGTTCTGAAGTGAGCAGGAATTAAGTGGACATGCTTCTCTTTACTGAAGTAATGACTTGTTTAATAAACAAGAAGGGAAAAGGAAAAATGTGACAGTGCATGCAGAGTGACAAAATAAGAAGATCTGAGGAAAACTTAATAAAATACAAATGAACTTTCAGTCCACTCAAATCCCATTGTATATTTTTTCAATCATTATTCAAATACTTGGTTCTTGCATTGATGAATGCTCAAGGAGGTACATTTCTTAAGAATTAGCATAGGACAAAGCATATGTGCAGTAAGTCTCCAAACACATTGTATCTATCAACTGTGTTAGGAGTTAGTGAAGCCACTACAGTCAGGAAGATAATGAGGGAAAAAGAGCAGGAAAAAAAAAGAGTAGTTATGCCCTTTGATATCTGCAAGATTGTTTAATCCAGCTCTTACGTAGATAAAACCACAGTGTAATTGCTATGGAGTGAACTGCATTAGCAACTATGGCCTTGGAAAACCAGCCAAATACATTCAAGGTCTGAAGTACAGATGAATACTCCAATGAAGGCATGTCTTAAATCAATCATTGCACTAGTGGAATTTGTCAACAGCATGATTTTTTGAAGAAAAATGCAGATTCATCTGAACTTTTTACACCAGTGCATGTGTTTCTATTAAATTTTTTTCAGGACTGTTTTGCAAGCCGAGGCTGGAATTTCTCATCAAAACCAGGCAGAGAAAATCCCTTCTCAAAATAGCTAATGGCATGGAAAACTCCTTTGGCATAGAAGAACAAGAGCAAGGACTTCAGTATGGTCTCCTGAGCAATCCTATTTCAGTGTGTGAAACAGGGCCAGAGCAAACCTGAGCACGGTCAGATGCTTGTCAGTACAGTTAAATTATTCTCGTGGTCCTTGGCAATTGTTTGGCCTGGGCTAACTACCTCTCTCCCAAAAATGTCCCAGCACAGCTGAGGGGATAGTTTGAGCCAGTATAGATGCAGTCAGCATGTTTTGGGGGTAAAAGCAATTAACTGTGTCAACACAAGCTGTGCGAGCTGGCCTCAGGGCAGGCAGCAGTCCCTGGGCAATTTCATTACTAGTGCAGCTGCAATACAGTAGTCCCTGTGAGCACATGGGGGAGTTATAAGATACTAGGGGAAAAGACTTTTTCACATGCATCTTTACTGCAAATTTTTCTGGAATGGCCTCAGCTTTGTTCCAATAGAGACTGAAAATATTTTCTGAAACCATGACTTTTTTTGCAAAATAAAATTCTTGTTTTCTGGCCAAATCTAGTACCATTTTGATATTGACATAGAAATAAACAGAATGTGTGTTAGTTAAACCCCTAGTGTGGGTACAGTTCTGCAGATAAATGAATAGTTTATATGTATTTCTCTTCCTGTAGTGCCTCAGCATTAGGGATTCATTCAAATTTCCCACTCAGATTCTATGTTAGGTATTTTTCATGACCTCTTTCAACAAATGTAGCATGGAAAAAACTACACAGGAACAGACAGATATGGATGAATACAGACAGCATGTCTAAATCCCAATGTATTCTGAACATACACAACATTCAAGACATGTTATACTGATGAGGCTCTAGTTGTTTATAAAACTTAGAGCATAAGGGGAACACTGAAAATTTATTTTAGGGGATATTACTTTACTCATCTGTACCACAAAAGCTGTGTGCATAGCTTTGAAATATGCACATTCACCTTTCTATATGTAGGTGTCTGAGTTTGTCATCTGAGGACTCTGGTCTTCCACCTTCAGGTAGACATTAAAAATCCCAGATCTACTTCAGTCTATGTTCCATAGAAGCTGTTTAGAAAATGGTCATACATCCACGTCTACACCTAAAATTCCCTGAAGTTAGATATCGTGATTCTAAGCTAGAACAATTGCCTTTCCAGTACAGATCTGTGGATATACTCTTGGAAGCTTTCTTTACATACGAGGACTTCTTTCTCCAGAGATAAATCCTGGAAAATGAGAAATGTAATGCTGGGAACTAGAGGTGAGTGGTCAGAAGAAGAACAATTTGTAAGGATGTAGGTGTATACTCCTCTGAGATAACATGATCTAGAAGCAATTCTAATACCTGAGTTTTTGAAATTAATGATGAGACCCTCCTGCATCAGTGCATCCATCACCAACCTTCACCTAAAAATTAGTTAAGTTTCTTTCAGCCTTGACTCTTCTAAATGCCCATCAGATATTCTTATGCTTACTGATTTCACTTGCAGAGCTCTGTAGCTGTTGTCTATTTTGTGAGATAGATGATCTTTTCTTCTATTTTCAGTTTCTGAAGACATGTTTATCTTCTGCTTTATCTTCCAAAAAGCAGTGACTGTCTTCCCCACCATATGAGAGGAAATAAAAAATTAGAATATTGAAGCAACCCGCACACACTTATAAAGCAAATTGCATGATGTCTGAGAAGTTGACTCATGTTCATTGAACATTTGGACTTAAAAACACACAGTTACAGATACTTCGAACAGGATAGTCTCTTTCTCTTTCATTAAGATCAATAAAAGTTAGTCACCGTGACTTTGTGTTAACATTTAATTTCTAAACAATAGTCCATGCAGAAATAAGGTCCTCCACAGGGGTTAGCTATTGTGAACCATATTTCTTTCCTTTCATTTTAGATTACTTGTGTTTTGCCTTACAGCCAAAATGAAACCTAGTTTCTCTCCTTTGACCACATCTCCATGTGGATAGTACGAAGCACTAAGAGCTTTCCATTGCTGTGGTATACGCTGTTAATTGTTAACATATTCTGCCACATCATTTTTCACAGTATTGGAACTTTTTAACTATACCACAACTCAACAAATATTAACAGGACCAGACATGTCTTGGAAGATGGTACTGCTAGTATTTCCTTCCTCCTTTGGTTCCCACTGAGCAGATGTAAATCACTTTGGGACTGCATTTCAATTCTGAAACCTGTTTCAGTTTTGCTCAAACCTAATTGGAGGTCATGTGGAGTTTTCTTTCTTTCTCAAAAACATTGCCGAGAAGCTCTCCCCCACAGAATCCACTTAGGCAGATATCTTGTAGGAAATCCATGAAAAAACACAGCCCCAAATTTTTACTGAGAAATGAGACAAAATTGTAACTGGCAAATACTTAGCCCCTCAAGACCCTGACCACATGGCCTGCTCTTGTTCCCTTTGGCAGTTCCTTTTTGCAGCTCTCTTCAGGACCTGGGTTGTCTTGGGTGATGCATTCTGCACTGAGCCTTCATAGCAGGGCATGATCCTCAGTAGGGCCCTTGAGTACTACTAAGATTCAAACAAATGATTAATAAAGAGCAGATCTCAGACTGTAAATTGCATTTCATTCACACCACTCAGATCTCACTCCCACAAAAGGAGCTTGTCTACATTCATTTGGTGCAAAATGAGGGATGGACTCAGGTTTCGTGAGTCTAAAACCAGAGTTTTCTTCCTCCATTGGGGAATCTAAGTTTTCTTTTGAACAGAAATTTAGATTAAATAAAAAATACATTGCTGCTTTCACAGCCTTCTTGGCTGGAAGCCAGAGCGTCCTCTCTGTAATTCTGCTTATTCTTTGCAGGTGGTTTCTGAACATTTATGTTGCCCTGGGCGAGTGGCTGGATATAAGTCTATTTTTCCAAATGCAAAATGGGAATAGTTCTGCGTATGACATCTTCTGACCAATGATAGTGGGCTCCCTAACACCTGAACCGGTGCATACATACTACTTTGCTACTTATTGTGACTTGAAACAGGATTTTCATTCTATTTCTTGATCAAGAACATAAAAATACATGTAACCAGAGACACAAGATTGAGGTAAAACTAACCAAAGAAACAAATAAAGAAACAAAAGTTCAATACAGTCACTGCTGCCTCAGGAAAGCAGACTTTGACTCATGTCCCAATTTTTCTCTAAAAAAGCTGTTACAGAACGTCACTGCTTTGGAAGAATAGAGGAAAGACAACTAAGTTGAAAGAGAAAGGGGGTTTTGATTGTTTGTTTGTTTGTTTTAATGTAGAAATGTGTTATTTAAGAGTCCTATAAGTTTTTATCCCTTGAAAAGCATAAGCAGTGACTAGACAGTGATCCAAATGCACTTTTCCTCAGCCTGTATGTACATCCACCTTCATTCTCTTGCATCTTTTCAGGGCCTTGGAAGACAACTGTATTTCAGACACAGCAGTACATGTTGTCAGTGCCCTAATTTTTTCACTGCTAATACAGTATTGAGTTTTGTCACTGCAAGATTAAGGTATGTAGCCACTATCAAATTGCTTGGATATAGGAGTTTTTCTGGGAACTGCAGACTTTTAGGCACTGGTAAATAAATCACAATAAACCTTTTTTTGCGGCTGGTGTCAGCTTACAGTATAATGTTTTCAAACATTGGGCAATCTTGTCCAAAAAAGAGACCTTAACATCTTTCAACAACATTGCTAAGTTGCATAATACAACACCTTTCTGTAATGTGTTTCCAAAAGATAAGTCTTGCTTGCTGTGCAACTTTAGGCAGCAATGAAGATTTTTGTTTGTTTTATAAAGCTGACTTTTAAAAACAGAGCTGGACAGAAAGCAAGAATGTTATTTCAAAAAAATAATTTTCAACATTTTCACATTCTGATGCAGAAGGAAACCAAAGCATGTACTTCTTTTTTAGCTCCTAGTGAGAGACACAAGAATAATTGACAGCATTGCAATTCCAGTATTTAGGTAGAATTGAAGAGAAAATTCTAGTTTTAAACTGAACCACCAGCTTTTGCAATATAGATCTCATAGATCTCATACTGGATTTGAAGACAAAATTCACCCTTGACATCATAGAGCCTGCCAATGAAAATGACTTGGAAATAATAAACATGTTTTTGGGAGGTTTCAAGTTTGACAAATCACTATTCATAAGAAAAAGGAAAAAAATCAACTCCATTCCCAGCTTTGTAAGATTATACATAAAGAAGAATGCATAATAACACTGTTTTTGAAATAAATTGCATTGAGGTCAGAATTTAGAGACTTGGGCTGAAGATTCAGCTTCTTTTCATATTGTACTAATTTGCAACACACTGAGATAAAATGTTACCACAGGAAATTTCACCATCACTTTTGAGTGTATGAAGTACATAGAAACAATCATGGCTAGGCTTCATGAATGAAGATTTGCAAGGGCTCTACCCACACTTGCTACAAGCATGTTGGTGGCTAAAAAGGCCAATGTGAGATAGGCAAGTCCGATCACAAAAGGCACAGCGGAAAGTCTCCATTGGCACTACTGGTGAGGCACGGTTCTTCCTGCATTGCCTTTTTTGCTCAAGACTGATTCTGTGTGTGTTCTCAAAGGAAGCAGCAGCGTTATGGATGGTGTGTCTCCATTTCTCCCGATTGGAGGCCGGAGTGGACCATTGATGGTGGTCAATATGGCCAAGGCTGAGGTGTTGTTTCAGGCAATCCTTGAAAGGGAATCCTTGAAAAGGAATCCTCTTTAGGGCTCCTCTCTTGCAGCAGTGGGTGGTGAGTTCCCCATAGAGCACAATCTTAGGGAGATGGTGATCCTCCATCCTGGAGATGTGCCCTGCCCAGCGCAGCTGCATTTTCAGCAGCATGGCCTCGATACTGGTGATCTCTGCCTGTTCAAGGACAGGCACATTTGTCCTGTAATCAGACCAGTGGATGTTTAGGATTGTACGGAGGCAGCGCTGATGGAAGCATGCAAGGAGTTGCAGGTGGTGGCGGTAGATGACCCATGATTCAGACCCAATAGAAGCAATATAACCCTTACAAATATCACCTCCATAAAAGTGGATTTAAAATTTAAAAAGCTAAAATACTAGCTCACACATTCAGCTGCAATAATTTCCTTTAGCTCCATCTTAATTTTCAGGGCTTTCAATACCATGCTTGTGGATATGTTTATATGTGGAAGACTCCTTGGCCAAAGACAGCTTTGGCCTTGGAAGGATGCAGCTGTGAGCATAGGAAAGCAGAGAAGATACCTATGGCCTTTCAGCAGCATGGGAAAGTAGAAGAAAGAAGAAAATCAACTGAGAAAAACAAGATATGTTTTGACTCTTACCAGCATGAGGAGAGATGTGAACTACCTATCCGAAGATGGTCTAAGAGTTGTGGACAGAAGTGCTTGGCTAATAGAGTGTGACATGTGTATGCATCAACAGATAAGAAAAAGTAAAAAAGAGAAGCCTTCTGTTAATAAAATGGTTGTTGCTTGTTGTAAATATTCTTTGCCCCAAACTCTGTTTGTGTGTTTGTCCATTGCCACATTTATATAGAAATAGTCTCAGGACAATCTTCCACACAAGAGGTTTTGGTGCAGACAATGAGCAAACGTGGGCTGAGACAGAAGTGGAGCACACAGGACCCAAATTGCATCAGCTCGTGGGGTGTGGGACACTGCCAGAAAAGCTCAGAGGAGTGATAGGCTGTAAGCTGCCTCCCAAAGAGCAGAGAAGGCACAAGGTGTGCAGCAGATTGGCAGATACAGGTTCATTCTTCCATAGCATTGTAGCCCAGCAGAAAGAACTCCAGCCCTTTTGTTTGAGAGTGGCATTGCCACATGAGTGCAGGAAAGCAGATGGATTTAGTCCTAAAGATCCCAGTGTGAAAGCAAAGAAACGTGAAATGGGCTTATTTGGTAGCTTTCCAATGCGAAGACAGAAATACCAGCGTTTGCCAAGTGAGAAGGATGAAATCAGCAGAGAGGGTATTTTGTTTCTAACTTTAGAAGATAGTGCAAACAATGGAAGGAGAGAAGGGGGTTGACTTTTATTTTAAAAAGAAAACTCTTTAGCATGCAGTTTACACTTTTGTAGCATTTGCACTTAACATAGGCCAGCTTTATTTTATTTATTTTTACATGTTTGCTCAATTTCAGATGGAGCGAGTGAGCCCTTGAAAATATACTCTCTAGGTTCATGATATACATCAGAGCTGCATAAATCTCCTAGGAGACTTAAACAAAGAGAACCTAAAAAAGATGTTCCTTATTTTGCTGTAGTTCTGCCCATGATTAATGGAAGCCTCTGATGATGACTGCAACTCAGTATATTTCTTGGCACTGTCACTGTGTTTTCCTTTCTTCTCAGCTGGGTCAAGTCATAGTGACTATAAAAAGTAGAAGCACAAGGTTTTTCTTGACAGTTCATAATATAAAAAAGGGCCTGCTGCTGTATGGGGTGTTGTTTTGTACATAACTGTGGGTGTGTGTGGGGACATGATAGAGATTAGAACATGATAACTGGCGAAGAGAACAAGGATTCAGATGAACTTTTGCAAAAGGAACTCTGCCCCATTTTTGTCCCAGCAACCCTTCCTATGAATGGCCCTTTGTACTGGTATGTTGGCCAAAGAGGGCTCTATTTCACTTTTCAAGTTTACAGTTACTGAGTTTTAATTTGGGTTGCAGTACCCAGGGTGCTTTCTGTATGTCCGAAGTCAAGCATGCTGAGTGCAGTTCAGGAGGTATAGATGCTGTAATGTTTCAACCACTACAAGTTTTGCCAATTTTCTGCTGTCCTGAGCTGTCAGAGACTGGCTTCAGTCTTGGTATTGTCCAATACCCAGGTGGCACCCACTGGTCAGCTCACTTGAGAAGTAATGAATATTTTAGCTCAGAAGTTACAGAGGAAAGGTCATATATGCAAAACCATATACATAATCTCTGCAAGCAGTATTTAAGTTTGCTAACTTTCCTGGAGCTTTGCCTTCTTACATCTTATTTGCTTGAGGGAATTTGGCATAAAATTTTTCTAATACCCTGTACTTTAATGTTCTTGGTTCTTTAGATTTGCTTCAGGACGTTGTGCATACAGTGACCATCAAGGACTAGAGTGTGTACTAATTCATGTCTTCAGGTCCCATATAACTTCAGGAAAAGAGAATTAAACCGTGAAGAAAGCAACAAATTTTACAGATTTCTCCTAATTTTTGAAAATTTATTTAAGAAAAAATGATTATGACTAATGGATGGCTCAGGCCATTGCAATGATACAGAGGCTTTTTCAGCTTGATGAGTGAGAGTCACCAGTGTGTCCTTTTGGTACAGCCGACGTACCTGGGAATTTTCAGGAAGTCCTAAATTATTCAGATCTGGTTCTTCACATTAAGAAGGAGCAGGGATGCTGGTTTAGACATTTCTCTTTGCCTTAACCTCTTTGAGTATAGGTAATCCACTTATCATCATCATTGCGACAAGATTTATTTCACAACTATCTGATAACTCTGTATTTAAACACAAATTGCTGAACTAAGTGAATGTGCCTTGTAACAGAGACTACAAAATGCAGCAAGGCACTGGAGCAAGAGGGTAAGTAGCAAGCCAGTGTCAGTTTCTTGTGATCAAAGTCTGTGTTCATGCTTGAGCCCTGTATTAAACAAGTAGAAATTTTTATTTCATTGCCAATGACATTTTTGTTGAAATGCACATTTGTCTGTACAAATAATGTTTTATATAACCCAATTCTTTTGCCTGTTGATTTAGTTGAACTGCCTTAACATAGGTTTACCCTGCTAGATAATAGAGAATGAACTGGTGAGCAAGGTGTCATTTCATGGAGAATATCAGTGATGTCCTATGTTTTGTAAATACAGTATGCTAAGTTCAGTTTACAGAAGCACCAGCTTTTATAATCAAACAAAAGACTCTAGTCATTCTTTTAGGGTTTATGTTTAAAGAATCCTCTAAGTCTTTTCTTACGACAAACCAATGGCTTGAAAAATTCTCCTTTTTTTAAAAAATGGAACATGGTAAACAAATGGTTGTTTTTAAATTTAGACAGCCTTGGGGTAGATGTGAGAATAAGCTGTGAATTAAGCATCCCTCGACAGATTGAAATTTGTAAAGTGAGAAAAACCAGACTGACCTTTAGTGTGGTGCTGACAAGCGAAGGATTACACCATCTCTGGTATTAGGAGCTACATGTTATGTGTACCTCATCAGAGGGGCATATGTACACAGGAAACCCACTGTTCCCTGCCATTTATTGGTAGTAATACTTGCCGCAGTCAAAATATTTGGCACATTTAACGCTTTGAAGGATTAAGGAGCCATTCCCATTAATACTGAACACAGGAAATTACTAACTCTCAGGACAACACCAGGTATCGCAGATGCCGTGGGTTTTTTTTTTAAAAAACTCTGATTGTGTGATTTGGTCTGGCTTATGGCTCCAGCTATACACCTGTGTGTGAAGCCACAGCAGAGATGGGGGATTCATTGGGTGGGGACTGGTAGTGACAAGGTTTCCCTGGTCAGCAGGGCAGGACGTGGCAGCCTGTCCCATGCCACTCACCGTTCAGTAGCAGGGCAGCCAGGGACACTGGGACTAGTAGTAGCTGGAGACCAGCGGTGCTTCTGCAGGTTTGCTGGGATAGGGGCTGATGACCCCAGGGAGGATTAATTGGGGTCCCGGGATGTGGCAAGGGTGTGAGGAGGCCCTGGCAATGGGGCCAGATCACAAATAATCACTGGTCGTATAAGTTTGGAAAATATTATCCATCTGGAACAAGGAGGACAAGGATTTATTTATTTGTCTGTATTTATTTATTATAGTCCTGTCCTTGGACAGTGTATGAAACTGTATGTTTAAACACTGTTGTCTAAGAGTACTGGGAACATAGGCACTGTGGATCCCTCTGCATACAAATGTGCACACACTCTTGAGACCGTGCATCTGAGAAATCACATGTGGCACAGCCTGTGCCTGCCTCCTGCCTGGTGGCTCAGATTCACAGCCAGCCACAGTTCCCAACTCAAAGAAAATATTCTTCTCTATGAAGATATTCATGTTTCTAAAAGGATTGAAGGTTTCTACTGGAGTCCCAGTAACTTCCTCTTAGAGGCATACAAAGTCATAAAAACTGGCATGAGCAAACCTGATTTTGCTTCAATTTCAAGTTTGATCCTTAGACCTGAAAGGAATTCTTCAATAGCTCCATTTTTAGAAAAAGATACCAGACAAACATAAAAACCTGCCCCAAAATTAATCTAGCATTAGAGAAAAATCCTCTTAAAGGTCAGCAACAACATTCCTTAAGGCATTAATGAGAGAAAAAGCAATACTTTTGAGATATTCCTTCTCATTTTAGCAATAACTTTTCCCATCAAAAGCTTTTTTCCCTTCAAATCCCTCCTTCAATTACTCTACTTATTATGCTGAATATTATTTCACATCTCCAATATCATTTTACATGCAAAGACTTTTCATGTATCTTTTCATCTAAGTGGACTTGAGTGTTGCAGCCCTAGGAGGCTGACAAGTTAGATTAGCAGAAACGCTTTACTGCCACAGAAATAATAAATTCTGTTCTGGTTTTAGAAGTGTCCCTCTGATCCAGGCATTTTTGCAATAATAGCTATGAGCATGGTGTTATAGAATGTTTATTGGCCCTACGAATTTTTGGTGGAGACATACATTCAGTTTTGCAAGAAGAAATTGGAAACAGAAGTGCCAAGGGATGATGCTCCTACTTGTTTCATTCGGCTGACATGAATACAGTAAGTATTCTCCATCCCAGCTTTCTCTCTCATAGAAAAGGTGTTTTGCACTTGCAATTCACTATTTACATCCTGAACTACTGTAGACATGTTGAGTTCTTTCACACAGAGCTTTTTCTAAGCTTCTGCCATGTTTCAGCACTCCTGTAACATGAAATAATTTATCCTGAAAAATGAGTGGCGTTATTGCAAACATAATCAAAGTGGTCTTCGCACTGACATAAAGTGCTTTGTCGTGACTGTGTCACAGCTACAACTGTCTTATTTCCATCAGAAGCTGCTGAGATATGTGAATGGGCAGTGCCAGATGTTGCCTAGGAAACCCAAGGACATTCAAAACTACTTGTGAAAAACAATATTCAATGTTACCTCAGGAGCCATCCCATTAAAATACAGGGAAAATCCATTTTGTCCACTGAACCTTTCCCTGAAGCTCAAGTGTCTACTTGTAAATATCTGTGGACATGCTTTTTATATAAACATCGGTAGTCAACAGTCAGAGTCAGTAGAAGGACTACAGTAAGAACTAAGCAAACAACTTGTGTGACTGGCCACTCAGGACTGGAGTCATTTGCCCACCATTAGGCATCTGGTGCTGTAAAAATGTCTCAGGACATCTAAGACGTTAGTACAAATTAGGACACAGACACATTACCTACAGATGGCTTATACCTTGATAGCTTAGATTTTGGGAGCTAGATTGGGGTTGTTCAGTCCAGAGAAGAGAAGGCTCTGGGGTCAACTAATTGCAGCCTTCCAGTACCTGAAGGGAGCCTGAAAGAAGGATTGAAAGAAACTATTTCCAAGAGCATGTAGTGACAGAACAAGGAGAAATGGCTTCAAACTGAAAGAAAGTAAGATAGATTGGATATTAGAAAGAAATCCTTTACTGTGAGGGTAGTGAGGCACTGGAACAGGCTGCCCAGAGAAGTTGTGGATGCCCCATCCCTGGAACTGTTCAAGGCCAGATTGGATGGGGTGCTGAGCAACCTGGTCTAGTGGATTTGTCCCTGACCATGTCGGAGGCGTTGGAACCAGATGATGTTGAGGGTTCTTTCCAATCCAAATCATTCTATTATTCTATGATTCTGTGATAATGTCTGGAGAGGGATGTGCCAGGACATCTAAAATGACACAGTATGCCTGCACTTAGACAACTGAATCACATCCTTCATGTCTGCTTCAGTATGAAGTAAATCGCTCTCTAACCTCCATTGATGGTATCAAGTAGATATCCATGGAGATCTTTACACTGAGTTGCCTCATACTATGAGCTGAATTTTGCCCACCTCATTTCTTCTGCAACCAGCCTTGAATTTGTCTCTGAAGATGATTTATTGCAATATGGTTTTAGGAACTAAGATAAAAATCCATGAAAGAATGCAACATTTGAATTTCATTGGTGACTGAATTAAGTGAACTGAAATATAAGGGCTCTGTTTTCCTGTTCCTCTGCTCAGCATGATTTTGGTGAATAAAGACTGCCAAGGGACTGTCAAGCAGAGCTCCTTACTATTTGGTTTTGTACTGGGACTCATATGTTGCTCTGGTTTTCTCCTGCTATTTTCAATTCTTGCAGGCCTGCATGTCAGATGAGCATGGCCAGCAGCATTCTCTCCCTCCCTGTGACACTGTCCCTGTGCCAGGACCAAATGAAGTGGGAGAGTGGGGTGGCACTGGAAGAACCAAGGAAGCATCTGTGCTGCCTTTGTGTGCACTGAGGGCTCCCACACTGTGGGGAGCTCCCAGTTGGACATATCTGGCTGAAGTCCAGCTCCTTTAAATGTTTTCAGCAACTCACAGGGGTTGGAACACACTGGGGAACCTGGCCAAAGATGCTTAGGGTTTGTGGTTGAATGGGCTAAATTAGGTTGGGGAGGGAGTGGTTGCTCTAACCGATTGCCTTATTCAAAACCATAATTTTTAACAAAAATGCAGCTCAAATTAACACTTTTTTCCCCCTCTATTTAAACAGAAGTCCCTACCATACTAACCATAACGACTTTTTGGCAAGCTAGCCTACATATGCTCTTTAGCTTAAGACGACACTGCAATCAGAAAA
Source organism: Sclerurus mexicanus (assembly GCA_013396755.1). Taxonomy (NCBI): domain Eukaryota; kingdom Metazoa; phylum Chordata; class Aves; order Passeriformes; family Furnariidae; genus Sclerurus; species Sclerurus mexicanus. The sequence goes on from VWZF01002180.1 coordinate 2,368,887, forward strand.
ACATACATGACACAATCTATAAATCTCTTCATGCCTTAAACAGCATTCAAGCTTCTCCAGAATGTGAAGTTCTGTTCTGAGTAAAGACCTCGAGGTTCTTGTATGTGAACATAACATTTTTTGTGCCTACCTCTAAGCTGCAGAGTTGTATAATGGCCTGGGTTGGAATGGACCTTCAATATCGTCTAGTTCCAGTCCCCTTGATGTGGACAGGGACAGCCTTCACTGAACCAAGTTGCTCAGAGCTCTATCCAAATTGACCCTGAATTCTTCCAGGGATGTGGCATCCACAACTTCTCTGAGCAAGCTGTTCCACTGCCTCCCCACCCTCATAGTAAAGAATTTCTTCCTCATACCCAATCTCAACCTGCTCTTTTTTCAGTTTGAAGCCATTTCCCTTTGTTTTGTCACTATATGCCCTTGCAAAACATCCCTTCTCTATCTGCCATTGGAGATGGCACTCAGACACTCAACTACTCTCATTGCTCCTGCTCTGCTGGAAAGAATAAGTTTTTAAGCTGTACAGGAAATATGGAGTTTTGTGGACTTCATGTCTTTTGGTCCTGGAATTACTAAGCCAGTTTCCATTCTTGTCTCCTATTGTCCATCTCAAGCTTCTTCCAAATGCACTGCTTGGAAGAAAAGGAGACCCATGATCAACAAGTCAGAAGGTAAGGTTAACTTTACTAAAACTATTTATCACCTAGTTAAAGAGTGGATTTCAACAGAAAGCATGGGACAGATTTCTTTCCTCAGTTCCAAATAGATTAATGGCACTTGTTTTCCTTCCTTATGTCTGTTACACTCATTGTAGGCAGGTGGCAACAATCCTCTAGCAAAAGAATGAGGGAGAATGAGGGATATGTGCTATTTAAACACACATATAGGTTCAAAAATATTCACTCACTGCTCAATAAAGGAGAAGTACAATATGGGGAGACAGAGGATGTTGTTGATGGTAGAGTGTCTAAGATTTCATTGTGAATGAAACACAGAAACTACTTTGGAAGAAGAACATAGTTACATTTACTAAATACCATGGGGAAAATTAGCTCCAGTGTTACCAAATTTATCTCCAGCATTTTCTGCCCAGAAATAATGCCCATGGGCTGCCCAGACAGTGTGTGGATATGCAGAATATCCGATGTATTTGGAATGTATTGGGTCCACTGCATACACACCAAGAGGACCGTGCATCTGAATATGTTCCATGTGATCTGGGATTCAGTTTTACCAGCACAGGGAATTTGAATGGCGGGAGGATTCTAGCAAGTCTCAGAAGCTTGAAATATCCCTCAGATGAATGTCTGAGCATAAAAAAATTAGATACCTCTAGGAAAATTGAGGTATACAGTAGCCCCTGCAGACATAGGAGCTCCCAGAACAAAACCACACCAGCATCAATATGTAAAGGCAGTGAATGAGACCTTACAGGGGTAAGCCAGTCCATGGTCTCAGAAAAGAACTAGGCCTGAGTCTGCCATTCAGACAGATGTGAGAACTTGACTTCCTGAAATATTCAAACCTCTCTCATTCATAAACCTGCATCTTTTTCCATTGCATCCTCAGGTGTGGTGGCTGCCCCCTCTACTTTTGACCACTCTGAGGATCAGCCTACTTGAAGTTCTGCAAATGCTTGTCCTTAAAATCCACTGTTATTGTGGCCCCTTTCTAGCAGATACAGAGTTCATTTTTGTGTCTGTGGATGTTGTTTTGGGTCCACATGGCAGAAAACAATACTGATCGTTTTGAAAAGGGAGTTCCATGCAGAATTAATGTATAAAAGATGCACATACATGATTGTATAATCACATCCTGCCTTGCATTATGACTGCTAAGCATTCAGTATTCTTTACAGGAAATTAATAACTTTACAAAGCAGCTGCTCCATTCACCAGCTTTAAAAAATAATATTACTGTTGTAAACCATGGATTACTCTTTCTGATACAGGTAATCCTTTTAAAATTGACCATTCTGTAATGTAATGAATTTATCTTTCTTTCAATGTATTTGAGCTAAGAACCAAGTGGTTAAAGGTCCATAACCCACCTACAATTTTGAACAAAGTATTAAGAAAATTTTAAAAAATAAAGACACCTACAAGTAGTTTCCCTTAGCCAAAACAATATAGTTTGGATGTTTTTGAGTTAAAGGCATATCCCAGCATATTCTGCCCTTCACATTAGCTGTGTAAAGAATCACACTTTATCAACAGCAGAAAAATCTCTCCAGTTATATTTTAAAGCCTTATCTCCAATGGGAATATTAGTTTTCCCATGTTACAGTGTTTTACGGAGGCAAATTACTAATTTAGTAAAGCTAAGTGGGAATTGTTGAGTAAAATATTTTGTGTTGGAAATTGCTGGTTTGCCAAAACAGAATCCTTCCATGGGGACAGTGAGAGGAACCAAGGTTAGAAATTCTGCTGAAACACTCCTCAGCTCTGAGAATCATCTGTCCTGTGATTGCAGCACTCACCTGAGTAGCCTGAGCTCAATGTGTCTCCACTCGCAGGGACACTGATCTCAAAGCTGTTTGTCATGTGTATCAATAAAGAATCGTCACTGCTGGGCCACCCAGAACAATGGTCATGTGCCTTCTCCTTTCTGTGTAACAGTTCTGTGGAAAACAATCTGTGAAGGTTTTAGATTTATCTCGCAGTGAAAGGAGAGCATTTATTTACTTATATTTTGCCACAAAATTCCCTCATGGCAGGGTGACCCTATCTAGTTCTAACAGCACTCACAGATTGTTGAGTAAGAATTGGTCTTTGAGATTGCTCTTGGCTCTAAAATTTTTGAAGGGTGAACTAATGTATGGGTAAGAAAGGATACTATCAAGTTTCATGGGATCTGGTTTCAGAAAATTTCTCGGGTCTCCCATATGCTTTCATAATTTAACTACTAAGGGAAATTCTATGCTGGCACAACTGATAGGGGTCTATGGTTTATTGCTCTTTGCAGATGTCGTATTCTTGGTGGGAAATGGTAGGCAGTAGGAGGGTATTGGGCCTCAGAAGTGCATTGATAAACTCAAACATGATGCTTATCTCTGTCACATATTTGTACACATAAGTCTCATACCTATTCTTATGTGAGCAAATCTTTTACACATTTTCATAGTAAAGAACTTTGTAACAAAGGCTAACAACCAAGCCCCTGCAAGTATTTGGAAAGGTTAGTCAATTTTCCACTGTTATCAAATCTCTTTTCTAGAAAAGCTGTGTAAACAAATGCTATTTTGGAAACTCTCAGCAAATGCTGAACATTTGCATTTGTTCAAGTTTATTTTTATTCAAAAACGTCTTCTAGATTATTGTTGCATCTGATTCTTCTACATATTCAAACTTGCACATCAGGAGCACTTCAGTTTGAAAATTTACTGCTTTGCAGCCTTAAATCCCTTACCTAAGTGCTCCTGAAGACCATGACAAATAAGGCACAACCTTGGCTTTTGAAGGCAAAACAAAGAAAAAAACCTGGTGGCTTTTCTGAACTGTCTTTAAAAGGATTGCTCCAGCAAGAGCCCTGCATAACTCTCTGGTTGTTGAAGGTTTGGTGTGACAGTCAATGATTTATGGTAAAAAAGATGAGAGGACAATTTTTGCAAACAGTTCAGCAATGGTCTCACTTTATTCCCAGGAAATGTTATTATTGGCTGCACTGCTGAGTGCGTTCAATACCAGGACTGATTCCTGGCCCCCAGTCCAAGTGGTGAAGGGTGGTTTGTGTCTACGCTGCTCAGAATTAGCTCAGATTGTCTGCATCAATGCTATGTAGTACATGGTCCTGGGCCTCTGCTGGGCCCCATGTGATTCCCCGGTGACCTCAAATCATAACAATCTTTTGTGTATGGTTCTCAGTTCAGTTCACAGTGTCAGGAATAGTGAGGACTGTGTTACAGCCTGACAGGACTGTGTTTTCTTAGCATGGAATGGAAAGTGTGAACAGTGTGAACTGAACTGTGGGGCAAAGGCACATTTGAGGATGCAAAGCCTGGTACAATGTGTTATAGGACTATGCAGGATGAACAGAGCCTTCCTGAGCATGACCTTTCAGGAGTGGTTCCCAAAGCTAACTATCCCAAAAACTCTGGGAGGTTTTGTCTCCCCAGGAGAATTGATTCACTTCAGAGAACTTGTGACCAAATTAACAACACTATATGAATCTGCAGGAGACAAGTAAGCTGGTGAACTAAACTAAGTGATAATTTAGTCAGATCCAACGACCTCCATGACAGTCAGGCTGGGGCAATGCTGAGTAAAACAGAAAATCTTGCTTTATATTGTTATCAAGTTTAATATTTATACTTTAGATAAAGGTCAGTGCTCAGCCAGGTCACTGAGATCTTTGGTGAAGTGAAGAACCATTGGGCAGGACTCTAAGAAAACAGCTATGTAAAAATGAATTAATGACAACATTTAAAGTTGTCCAGAAAAATTCACATTTCTATTCAGCTGATTCCAGAAACATGCTATGGATAGTCTAGTTAAAAATACAGAGACATTTAAACACTCTTGATGGAAGCATAGGACATTTCCTGAAGATTAATGACTGTTTGGGAGGAGTTGTGGCCTGAAATTCAGCTGAGAGCCATTAGCCTCAACTAGCCATCAATCCTCCAGAAAGGTTTGGTGCCAGAGTCATTATTACAATTAGGAGTTTAAAATGTAGGGGTGTCATGTATTTTCAGTGCATGATGAGGATGCCATTTTGACAGAATTCTTCTGGAGAATTCTGCATTTTGCTAGATGAATGGCTTGAGGTCTCTCAGGGGTATTCTAATAACTTAAAATAATTTAAAACCTCAATTATGCAGCACCCTGGAAGATCAGCTGTGAACACCAGACCCAGTCATGCAAACATGTCAAGCAAGTAACACCTTGTAAGAGAACAGCCACTTTGTCTCATCAGTTGGGCAGTGCTGGATATTAGTGCTTTCATGGGGTAGTTGTTTTCTTCAGCTTAATTAAAGACACAGAATACAGCTGTTAATAGTTTACTGAAGAAAAACTGCATGGAGAAAATCAAATTTGGAGTTTTTGCTGGTAATGATTAAGGGGTTATTACTAAGCACAACAAAGTCAATGGTAGGTGCTCTGTTAGAGTTAATGGAAGCAAAAATGAGCACTTGGTTGTTTTCACTAATGTCGTACACAAAGTAGAATGGATCATATCTTTCCATAGTACAACAGAAGCTCTTCTATAATGCCTTTTGAACTGCTTTAACCATACCGACAAAGCTCTGTCTGGCTATTTTGTAGTTACAACTGACAGTTCTTACTTCATAGATTTCATAAATAAGGCAAGATGGATTTATGCAACTTCACTTCCTGTATGTAGGAGGCTATTTGGCTTTCTGCTGTTATCCTGATTCCAAGCTAAAGGACAAGTCTTCAACTACAGTAAGTTTTACAGTTTTGTGTTATGAGGCTATCAAAAGATGGAAAATCTACCACCTTCCTCAGTATTTCTTTCCATTTATTTATCGATTCCATGTAAATGTGTGTCCCCCTTGTCTCTAAACTGGACTGATCTGGCTCCATCCACAAGCCTGTTCTTATAACTAATAAATCAGGTTTTCCTGGTGATTATAATTTGACATTTCTTTCCTAGTCTTGCAATGCAATCAAATTAACTTCTCATCTTACTGATAGCCAGCAAAACCCAACTCCTTTAATCTCTGCATTGAGTCACCCAAGCATTTTATGCCATAAAAATGCAACAGCTACATTAGCCATGTGGAAGTTTATACTCTGTTAATTTTCCATGAGGACAAACAATTTTATTGGGCTCACTGCTTTCCAGGATACTGAAGGCAAATCTCCCATTCCTTGTTCTTCAATGCATACCTTCTTGTTTGGCTGTATTGAATATTTTGTTTAAATATTTTGTTTAAATTGGCCCAGTTTCTTAATTGGTTCTGAACATTCTGTCATTAATCATTACTCTGCCAATCTGTGTGTCATCTGCTAATTTTATCCATAGTAGTAATGGTCAGAAATGTTCCAGTTCAGCAAGATTTAGTAAAAAATTCTGGTTCATGAATCTAAACTATTTATGTCTAAACATCTTGGATTCAATGAACTTTTCCCAGCAGGTTTTCTCTGAGACTGAGGACCCTGAAAAATGGCTGAATTTTATAGACTTAAATCACTATCCCAGAAAATCGAGTAATAAACACTCTTTCTAAAAAAATTTGGTTACTTTGGAGATTTGAGATAACTTTGGGACTGATACAAAGCCCATTCAAAGTCAGTGGGAATCTATGTATTGACTTAATTTGCCATTGGAAAGGTCTTTTTTTTGTGTAGTGTTCAGGTTTCATTTTTTCTTTAGGATATGTACTTTTATCCTTACTGAAAAATTTCTTATTAAAACAAAAAAACGTAGATCATCAGCAAAGTCCCACAACTATATTTGAAAATGATCTGCTTAATTGTGCAGCTTTATTATAGAAGCCTAGAAATTTCTTTGGCTTATTCCTAAGGAAAAAAAACCTCTCTTCCTTCTTTTTCATCACTTTCCCTTTGCACCTGAGCACATAAGTAGTGGGAAAGGAATATGGTGAAAGAAGGGATGGGGAATGAGGTGTAAAGGAAAGCAAGGAAGGAAATAAAGGCTTCCAGCTCGGTGCAGTTTTTCTACAGATCCTCTTGGACAGCACCAAATTCACCATGAAGGGGAAAGAATGAAAAGGGACTGAATAGGTTAGACTGGTGCTAAAAATGCAGATTGCTAGCAGTAAAATATTGTGTCCTCTAAAGGGGAGCAGTGTAATATTCTTAATCCAGGTGACAGTATTTCTGACAAATCAGGTTGTTGGTGGTGAGATGCAGGACAGGACATCCTATCTTTAAGTTATTAAAGGGTTGTACTCTGGTTTCTTAGAAGTTTGAATATGACTTGTAAGACAACTCATTTTCCTAAGTTTTCCACACTCTCATAATACTTAGTTTTTAATATTTCATCATTTGACTGTTGGCTTATACTTCCTTCTTGCCAGTGAGAATGTGTTCAGCAATGGTACAGCACTGTTAGGATTTTTACAGCAATGTGTGATTCCTGTAGCAGAAGTATCCATATGTGTGATGAGCAACAGGAGAATTCTATGCTCAGAAGAAATGTAGGAGTCATTTTCTCCAAATGAGAAACTGCAAGGGAAATGTGTCAAAATGAACACAAGAAAATTATCTGCCATAAGCAATCATCATTCCCAAGGGAGGGTGAGTGGAAAGGATGGGGAATTTTTGTGTTCTCCTGTTAAAAAACCTCATGCTACTTTTGAGCAATCAACCTGCAAATCGCAGTGGTTGCCACTTTTTATTAGTCCTGCTCAGATAAGGGCATATCCTTTCTAAAATGGTATGTACTACCAACTGGTTGGTAGTCCATAGGTTTCCTTGTACAATGGTGAGTGTAAATCTAGACAGCTATGGTAGCTCTGCATTCTCACTGCAGTCATTTTCCAGTTTGACAGGCTACAAGGGAGCATATAAAGCAGCAAAGGAAATGCAAGACATCTGTAACAAAACCAGTGAACATGCTATTGATTTGTTTCCCTTGCTGGTGTGGTCCTGGCATTGGTCTCTTTCTCCAGAGAAATGAGTTAAAGAAACAAGTCCAGTAGAGAACATGGAATTTTACTTCCATTCATCTTCCTTATTTTGCAAGCACCACATTCTGCAAATCCCATGCCAGTAAAGCTCTTGGATCAGTCCTCAAATTCTTCTGGATCCTTAAGGGAGGAGATGTCAGAGCTGGCCAAGAATCTAAGTGGAAACTGATGACAGAAGCTGACATTAATCAGCTCCACAGTATGTTCTGCCCAGCAGGTTTCTTCCAATAAATCAAAGGGCTTCAGATCCAAAGGGCATTTAACCATTAGAGAGCAAATGTTCACTGTGGTCTGTAGCAGCTAAAGATGATGAATTTAATATTGATTTTCATATATATCCCATCTACATAGCATGTTTGTGTGATTTTACATATAAATATACTGGAAAAAAAAAATCTCAGCTGGGGCAAGTCAGCAAATCTCCACTTATTTTACTACTTTACATGAACTGAAGGTTTATTCCACAGTATATGAATAGAATGAAATGGTGCTATGTTTTCATTGTTTTTCTTTCTTCCTTTCTTTTTTTTTTTTTTTTTTTACCCTGACAGTGATGGGAAACAAAAACACCATCAAATTTGCAAAATTTCTGCCATTCTTGTGATAAGCTGTTTCCCTATGGTGAGCACAGAGCAGTCATTAAAACAGAGAAAGTAAATAGAGTGCTACATGTAGGTCAAGACCACTTGCCAGTGGGAGTATGAATCCACAGCTGCTCACAGAGGTAAGTCTGGTGGCCTCAGCTGAGTTGCTTCAGTTAGCAACACTCACCAGTATCCAGAGGGTTTTAGCATTCTGAAGAGTCTCTTATTCTTGAATTTTTAAATTTTGAGGGGGCTGAGGGTTGGGGTGTTGTTTTTGGGTTTGTCTTTTTTTTTTTCCCTCAATACAGATAAAATATGCTTCTATAAATACATTAAAAACCAAAAGGTGAGCTAAAGAGAGTCTCCATCCATTATTGAATTCAGGGTGAACATTATGACAAAGGCTGAGGAAAAGGCTAAGGTACTTAATGCGTTCTTTGCCTCAGTAAATAAGACCAGTTATACTCAGGGAATCCAGACCCCTGAGCTGGAAGACAGGGATGGGGAGCAGAATGAAGTCCTCATAATGCAAGAGGAAAGACACACAGAAGTCTATGGTGCCAGATGAGATCCAGCTGAGGATACTAAGGGGGCTCGTGGAAGGGTCACCAAGTTGTGTTCCATAATTTACCAGATGTTCTGGCTAACCAGGGAGGTCCCAGGTGACTAGGTTAGAAAATGTGACACCCATCTACAAGAAGGGTCAGAAGGAGGATCCAGGGAACTATAGGCCTGTCAGCCTGACCCTGGGACTGGGAAAGTCATAGAGAGATCATCTTCGTTGCCATCACACAACATATGCAGGACAACCAGAGGATCAGGCCCAGCCAGAACAGGTTTAGGAAAGGCAGGCCCTGCTCAACCAACCTGATCTCCTTTTATGACAAAGTGACTTGCTTAGTGGATGTGAGAAAGGCTGTGGATGTTGTTTACATAAACTTTAGCAAAGCCTTTGGTGCCGTTTTCCACAGCATCCTCCTGGAGAAGCTGTTTGCTCAGGACTTGGAAGGGTGTACTCTGCGCTGGGTAAAAAACTGGCTGGATGCAGCTAAATCCAGCTGGAAGCTGGTCACAAGTGGTGTTTGCCAGGGCTCAGTATTGGAGCCAGTTCTGTTTAATATCTTTTTTTATGATCTGGACACTGAGATTAAATGCACCGTTAGGCAGTTTGCAGACAACATGAAGTTGGGTGGGAGTGTTGATCTGCTGGAGGGGAGGAAGGCTCTGCAGAGGGATCTGGACAGTCTGGATCCATGGGCCAAGGCCAACTATATGAGGTGCAGCAAGGCCAAGTACAAGGTCCTGCACTTGGGTCACAACAACCCCAAGCAATACTACAGGCTGGGGACAGTGGCTGGAAGGTTGCCTGGATCCCAAAAATTGAACCAATGGTAAGAGGGTTGCTGACCTGGAGAAACAGTCTTACATTACTTTAGGAGAAAACCTATCAGTCTATGAGTGTGGAAAATACACTTAAGGTGGTTAGATATCTAATCTAGAGACATCCCATTCATGATCTTGCAGAGGCACACTAAAATCTTTGAAAAACACTGCAGTGGTTTAGAAGATTTGTGCCCATTGATTTCATCCAGCCACAGGGTTTAAAAATACCTAGTACACACTTAAACACAAGACCTGGGCATATGTTATTTGAAAACTTTTCTCCACAAAAATGTAATACTTCAAAACCTCTCAAACTATCCCAATTTGGGACTACCACTACCAGAACTAAAAGCAGGGATCAAATATACCTCACCAGATTAAATAACATGCTTCTCTTCAAATGCTGTGCCTACAGCATTAATAGGGGTTTAATGTGTATACCCTGTAGACAAGGCACAGAGGCAAATACAAAATGTGGTGACTGGCAAATTACAGAATTAAGTTTAACCAGATCATAATGGTATCATTTTACACCCACTTACAAGGATGGATTTAGACAGAAAAATGTGCAGTTCCCCTGTCTCAGACCCCCCTCTATATTCTCACAGAATATTCCTGCCACCTTATGAAGAAGTTAGGCAATCAGGTACATTTAAAACACAAATTACAGTGTGCAAACAGGCAGGCATCTTTAAAACTGGATATTATTTCACTGCAAAATGTAGTGTAAATGCTGGTTAAATTTCCCAAAGTTAACATGGGAAAGATCCTGAATGGTAGTTACTAACTTCAGTAATACCATATCAGATTTTCTTGTGAAGGCAAAGTTTCAGCTGATGGGTTTCATGGCAAGGCATGAAGAATCACATCACTCTCCTGGGAAAAAATGGCTGGGTTAATCATTGGAGTTGATGATCTTAAAGGTCTTTTCCAAACTAAATGATTCTATAAAAGCCTCTATTATATTTCTTCCAGTGTCATTTACTTGCTGCTTATTGATCTTGCTTCCTAAAATATTCAGGCTACCTGGAGTAGGTAGAGTGCATTATTAAGAACTGATGAATTAAATTTGACTTCTGGCCTGCTGAAACTATTTTAGTGATGCTACTTTAGGAATTTGCTGGCAAACTAATTTTGTTATTTTTACAAAGTACTCACTTGCTGGGGATTAAATATTTTACAGAAATATAGCAACTAAAAATCATCCAGGAATGGTTATGGAAGGAATATCTGGTAGCTGTAAGAATGACATTAATACTTTCCCTCCTTAAAGAAGTCAGTAGCCCAGTAACACCCAGTAAGCTGTAGAAAAACAGTAGCACAAGGACCTGAATTGCATCTACCTACATCTATGAATGAGTGCAGGGTGTCTGTTTTTCAGGAAGTAGTTAGGTTTTATCCAAGCATTTGAAATTACTCCATTTTTATACTGGGACCAGAAAAATGGTGGAATCTCAAAAAAAAGTCTCACAGAATGAAAAAAATACTTTTCCTACCAATCTGCTGCTGTGCTATTAGCCAAAACATGGCAAATCTGGCACTACCAGTATCTTTGTGTAAAAAATATTAGAGGAGTAATTGTCAGAAATTGTGGGACAGATTTATACAAGAGAAGAAGGGGTTTAAATACCCACCTACTTCAAGATTACTTCTCACTGTTAAAAGAAAAATCGCAACTCTGTGCAAGGGACATGGGAAGGAAGACATCAGTCAGCCTGTTTTCCACGAGAAAGACTGGTGGAAAGACCCCTTCCTTTCCACAAATGGGTGAAATGGTCATGTAACATGCTGCAAGTTATGTGAGGAAAAGCTGCCATGCTATTAAATAGATGGTAACTGAATCTATCTCTACTTACTCAACAGGAAAAGAAGACGGTTCTTCACCATTCAAGATCTGTCCTTTCTTCAGAGCACTACTTCTGTCTTCAAGAGTCAGTGGAAATTTTCTCAATACTCTTAAGCAAAATTAAGTTTGCACCTTAGGAATATATGTACCCATGCGCTTTTTTGGTTTTTTTTTTTACTGTATGTTACTTTTTTCAGGTTTTTGACGTGTCCCCCCCAAAAATAAAAAATAAATTTCATTTTTCCACAGACATATTGAGATTTCTGTGGCAGAATCAAAATATGTTTTGTCAATGATGTAGAAGGATGTACTTTTGTCTCCAACATTTGAATAGCACTTCAATACAAATGGAGAATGTCCCTACCCATATGAGACAGTAGCTGAGATTAATGACTTTCATCATTGTACTAATCTAAACCAGTGCAAGTTTCTCATATCATTTGCAAAGATGGTGATATGCAAATAGGAAGACTGGGATTCTGACTGTGAATGCACAACCAAGCTGACCACTTCACCCACTTGTGGGAAAGGAAGAGCAAAGGATGTATAAACCAGGTCCACATCTAGAATGATTCAACAGTCTCTCTGATGGAGAACAGACTTGCTGGTGTCTTACTCTCTCATGAACCTTACATACAGTTGGCATTTTACTCTTTCAAGTTTTGAGAGAAGTCATTGTAGCAAATATCTTGGGCCAGCATATATAGGTGGTTATACCACTTAGCTCAAAAGTGAAAGGAACTATCTGTTCTCATAACTGATCTGCACATGGACCTGGGAAGAGACATTTAGAAGGAAGTGGCTTAAAAATTTAGGTTCAGGTTTTTTTCCTTATTCTTTTAAGCCTGTTCAAATTCAGAAGAAAAAAGAATCAAGCTAAGTGTGATGTTAGAGCTTCTGAACAAAGTTTTTGACAAGGAGGCAGCTGGTCAAAAGTGAAGCCAGTTACATTACAGTGCATACAAAGACCCCCAGTCCATATTCATTTCAGACTTGCATGCTCAACTGATGTATGAATACACCCTTTGGGAACTAAAAGGTTTTTCTTCTTGTTACATGTTTGTTATTTTGCTTTTGCTCCACTTCATTTATTAGTAAATGGAAGAGTGCCAGAGGTGCAGGCAGTTAGTTGCAAGGGAATGACCAAGGAGACTGCTGGCACACAGCCCTGCAGCACTGTCCCTGGAGGGAACAGATTCAATCCAGATTCAGGCACCTTCCCAGTGCATCCAAGTTTAAATCATTGCCATTTTAGGAGCTACATCTAATCAACAGACCTCGATGGGTATCTCCTGGAAGTAGTTCGTTTGGTCTACCTATTTGAACCTGGGGAATTTATTTTACTGACAGTTTGTGGAGACAGACTGACCACACACATTCCTTAGGTGGCTGGGGAAAATCCAGGCATTGGTCCTTTTCAGCCAGATTGCTAAACTATGACAGCAGCCCTCTAGTCTGTAGTGTAGCAATATGGTGGCTTTCTGTAAAAGTTTGAGCTCTCAGCTACATTTTATTGCTTTCTTTATGAGTGATTTATTACTATATATTGCATGATTGTGTACCTGGAATGGTCCAGAAAGTTGTTTAGTTTCTTATGAAGCAGATGGAATACATTACTTTGAATAAAAGCTGGCACTAGTGCTTGTTTTGTTCAATCCCAGAGCCAATTTGCATGTTAAACTGGAGGCTTCTGAAGACAAAGGACACAGACACACAGGCCATCTTGAGTTTGTGTAAAGGTATCCTGTGTCAGCTATCCTGCCCACTCATTTAATCAAATCATCGTCTTTCACCCTTTCCCATGCTCTTTTATTGTATCAGACATAACTTCTTTTTGTCCCCAAAACACTTACTCAGGAGAACGCAAGGATTATTTGGAATATGGGTATGAGAAACCGAGGCTCAAATGCCTGCACTACCACAGGCACTTTGCATTATTTTGTTCAAGCTAGTCAAGGTCTCTGTGTCTTAAACTGAGAATACAGTGATTCTCAGCTGCACAGCAATATTGTGAGACATTTGAGATTGTGAAAATCTCTGATTATGTGAGGCTAGTGACTTGGGTGTGGTGAACAAAGGAATATAGGAATTTAGAGGGCAGTTAAAATGGGATTTAGAAACCCAAATCAGAGAGTGTGATTGATACAAGAAATCTATGTAATAGTGTAGGCCCATAGAGATCTTTCTTTTTGACAGTAGTTACTCAGGCACATGTATTTCTACTGCTGGTATATTCGGGAGTTACCACTGACTGAGATGAGTAATTAGGCATTTAGCTCCTACTTGAAGCTATTTAGAATTCAAGGATTAAGCCAGGAAGCCTTAAAAGCCAACACCTACAACAAAATTAGTACACTAAATGCGAAGAACAGCACAGCAACCCGAAAACTGAGATGCTGGATCCAGGTTTGTTATCCTATGTCAGGGTTATCTATGGTACGTAGGAGGCAATAAAACTAGACACAATCTTCTGCTCAGGTCTTTTGGGCTCAAAGATACATCTTCATGTCATGAATGTCCTAACTACCAAGCTAGTAGATTTTGAGGTGTCCTTTGCCCCTATTTTACAAAAGTTGTACCAGAACATATTAAACAACCCAAAGGAGTCTTGTGCCAAATAGAAAATACACTCAAGGAAATCTTGACTTGGTAACACACTGATGGGTGGTTGTTCCTCTGAAGTGGGAGTTATTAGTTTGGTATATTCTATTACAAATATTCTCTACTTAGCCCATATTCTTTGGAATTGGAGTCCATGGCTCTGCTATGAGAGAGAAAAAACATCAAAATTAGGGTAATTCCTGAATGCTCTCTTGTTTCTGCATGGCTTGGTATTTTCAACTATAACAAATGAACAGACTGGTCCTATATATTCCAGCTTCTAATTTATTCCCATGTAAGGAGAAAATGTGAAACTTTCACACGTGGTCACTCTCCTCTCAAGTGGGTTCTGTGCTGAGAGGTCTGCCCTGTTGGTTTCTATCAGCTATACTTACCCATATGCAAAGAACAAGGCAGTCCTAGGCAGACTTTTACAGAAGTGCTTATGACAAAAGCTGTGGGGGGAAGAGGCAGTATTTTAGATAAATCCCTCTCTCCAATGTTTCTTACTCACTGCAATCTTGTGTAGTATCTTCTGCGTTTGTATCAGTCAGGCCTTATTTTAAATATTTTCGTTATTTCACTTACCTGTAGTAAAGGCTGGCTGCAAACACTTTATTAGCCTTGAAATATTTATTTCACATGTACTGCATAAATGTTAGTTATTTGTCATTGTTCAATGAGTTCATTAATTCTTGAGTCCTCATAATAGCATTGTCCCCATTAACAAAACATATATCAGCCTTCGAAGCTTATCTACTACTGTTCCTGTTAGACCAAGTGTGGCAAGCAATTCCACTTATTTATTCTTGCCTATTCAAAGCACAAGCTTCTTTCGATAGACAAGGAAAAACCTCCTAACCATAAATGCAGGTTGCAAGTGGCTTAAGTGCAAGAGTCTACTGCTGTTTTATATCACAGAGTCGCAGAATGGTTGGGGTTGGAATGGACCTCTGGAGATTACCTAGTCCAACCCCCCTGTTAAAGCAGGTTCATCTAGAGCAGGTTGACAGGATTGTGTCTAGGTGGGCTTTGAATATCTCCAGAGGAGACTCCACAGACTCCCTGGGCAGCCTGTTCCAGTGTTCTGTCCCCTTTGAAGTAATGACATTTTTTCTCATATTCAGATGAAAATTTCTGTGTTTCACTTTCTGCCCATTGACTCTTATCCTGTTGCTGAACACCACTGAAGAGAGTGAGGCCCCATTCTCTTGACACCTAGGCTGAAGATATTTGTGTGCATATCCTCAGGGATATTGAAGATGTGTATATATGGATCTTGTTATTACGATCTTAGAACTAAGGGAAACCTTTCTATAAGGGCAGCTGAATGGCCAAACCTACTCAGGTGACATCAGACTGCGCATGGGACAAATATATCAAGCTCTTGGCTATGTAGTGCAGTGAGAAATGGCATGGGGACTCTGTGCTTTTCTTATTCCTTTTGAGACGAGAGAAAACTTCAGTCTCAGTTTCAGAAAAAAAGAATGTGGCTACAAATACTAGACCAGCTCAGAGAGCTCACAGGGCAATTGCAAAGATTGTTTCATTGGTAAAGGGCTGGTGGTTTGATACTGGCAGAACAATCAGGATAAGAAGATTGGAAACAAAGAGGGGAAGATAAGTGGTATCATTCACAACAGAGAGAAAGGAAAAATTGTCATCGAAGCTGATAGACTGAATTTCATCAACTTGTATTTCTCTAAAGCATTTTACCACCTAGACTTCTTTCTGTACCTCCTGCTTCTGTTGATTTAATCAATTAGCTTCAGATTTACTAGGCACTGACCTGCACCTCAAGATTAATGTAAGTTTAGCAAGAAACTCTAGAACATCAGGATTTTTCTGAAATAGCTGTCTGTATGCTCAAAATTAAGGGTCACAGTGAAAGTATGATCAATTAGTTTTAAACTGTTAACAGCAGCCTGCTGTCTAAAATAAGTGTCTCCTGCTATAAAGTTCAGTCAGCTTATATTGCTGTCCAGCCTAGCTCATCTCTTTTGGCAAGTACTTGTTACATTTCTCTCATTCTTCAAGTCATATTGGTACTGTCCTTGTTCCAGCAAATGCCAGTAATGTCTTCACTATGTCTATAACTGTTAAAAATCTTTCCAATCAAATCAGAGCCATCCCCAAGTCAGTTTAATTTTCCCTGGCTTTCCTGAAGAGGTGGAGAGGTGAAAGCACAGCAGGATGCTAACATTCAGTAAGATCAGGTTGAAAAGCATATTTTAGAAACCAGGAAAACAGTAGGAGCAGGGAGGTGAAAAATTTAATTCACAGAAAAGAAAATGGGAAAAGAAGTGCCTTAATAATTACTTATATGGTATTGGAACAGCAACAAAAAAAGGGCAGAATATGAACTTCTAGAGACTGAGGAACAAATATGATAACAAATATGTGTAATGGAGAAAAAAGGAAGGAATGAAATGGCACTGATCTGCTTAGTAAGCAATGATCATCATAGACAAAGTACCTGCAAGGGACACAGCAAAAACCTGTTTTATCTGGGAAGTTGAGGGGTCAGTCAGATCACTTCGTAGACATCTTTGGAGAACTCTAACACAACAAGGGTGTCGTGGGCAGAGGGATGGTTTGTATGATGCAGTATAATAGCATTAAATTTTGTATGACACAGTATAAAATGGAGTTAAGCTATTGAAGAAACTCTTAAAATGTTTCTTTTGAAACTTGTTTCTAGTGCAAACCTTCAAATGTAATGTTATTCTTTTACCTTCTTCATGACTTTGACATTCATTTTATCCTAATCTGCAGTTTCAAAAAGGTGCCGTGCAATCTGGGGCATGTTAGGAGAAGGAAAGTGAATATCAACATGCTGTCAGTGGTACAGTTAAGAACAACAAAAAACCATTTAGCACACCAACCATCTAAACTGCATTCACAGCTTTGGGTGGACTTCAGCCAGCCTGAATTCGGTTCACATTCATGCCAGATTTATTTTACTATGGTTTGGATACAAGAATTGAGTGAAAGTAGGGCATTTCTAAGACTCAAACCCAAAGTTTAAAGTGAAACTTGGAGCGTGTGAACCTTTGCAGCTTGAAACCAAAGAAAATGTTTGCATGAACCCTTGCTAAGCAAGCCTGCTGTGTTTCAGAGGAGCTCTAATAAAAACCACACTGCCATGAATCACTGAATATTCCGTACTTTGACTTGGTAAATTTATGTAAGTTCCATGACAGTCCTTTTAAAGAGTTCATTTTTCACTGAGCTCTGAGCCAAATCATGAAGTCGTTGATGAGTTTTGCTAAATCCTTACCCAGCATAATCCTACTAAAGTTCGAGGGAGATTTGACTGAGTAGGGAGAAAACAAAAACTGAGTCAAGATTTGGACTTGGGTACAGTAGCTTGAATTTATACAGTCTATTTTTAAGAGCTTGAATAAATCTATCCCCACTAATATGTATTAAACACAAACAAGTTAAAGAAAACTCTGTTCAAAAACTGGTGAAAGACCAAATTCAGACTGTTTTCCCAGCCTGCTCTCAGTCATGTTTGTACACATCATAAGAAGGCCTCTAATGACATAGCTAATGGTACTTTTTCTCACAAATCTTCTTCATTCAGTGTCAGGAATGCTCTGCGCAAAGACAAGTCCTATGTAACAATAAAGGTATTTTCTGCTGGGGTGTCTCCATTCTTTAGAACTCAGAAAACTATGTAGTGAATGCAATGAGTTGTCACATAGAATGGACTTGTTAAAGTAATTGAGCATTTTCTTCTAGAGCTAAATTTCCCCCTCTCTCTGCCCTCAGTTCCAGTGATGACAGGAGAATAATTTTTTGCCTTTTACTCACTTTTTTTTTTTTTTAAAAACTCAAAAACTCTAGCTATGCATCATCTCTTCTTCCAAAACCAATTCAGACAAGACCAAGCCCAGGACTAAACATTCATTGCACAATGGACCTATCTAAACAGATCACTGCTTTGCCCCTCTGTTTTCTGGCCCAGCAAAAGCCAGGTTTCTCCAATAGTAAACTCATTGCAGGCTGAAGCTCAGCTTGCTGTTTTTTTTGGTCTGCAACCTCCTCTCTGCTTTCTCACACCTTTTAATCTTTGATTTTTTTCCCTACCCCCGCCTGGCTTTTACATCCATTTCCAATTCCTTCATCTTGCTTCAGTCTGTTTTCTGTGTCAATTCCAGGCACAGTTCCCACCAACTCATCCCAGTTTCTCTGGTATCATGTTTTCAAACCCCCTGCAATGACCTTATTCTGTTTTTTTAACTTCTCACAATTCACACATCCAAGGCTTCTCTCTTCCACTTTTGCCTGATTGCTTTTGATGCATTCAACATGGCTTTGATACTTTTGGAGTTTGGTGTTTCCATCTGGAAGAAGCCATGAGATTTGCAGGTAACCAAGAAAGGTGAAATCCAGTTTTGTCTTCCTTGCTGGGCAAGGAAATTGAGTGGGGAAGTACTTTTAGTTGGCCTATTTCAGTATCTTTCTAATTGGTTATCTGTAAGGTTTCCTCCTGTCAGTAAAGTTGAAATGTTAAGCATGATTGGTAAGTACAGATTCCCTGGAGAGCTTGGGAGCTAAAATTAAAGATAGTAAGAATTGTGAACTTCTTTTGTTGTTGTTAATTTTTTTTCTCAAGAACTCATAATTTAAGAAAATGTAGGTTGATCTTATCTCTGCAAGTACTGAACACATGCATAGATGCACCTGAACTTCTAGTGGTTCTGACCTCCCACATAAAGAACACAAGGAGGCTACTTAAACAAAGGAGTCAGCAGAAGTTTTTAACATTAAAAACTCCACACTTTTTGTGTTTTTCCACAATACGTGTTCTGAAAGACCTAAATGATTTGATTGGCAGTTACCAAAAAATCGGGCTGAGAAAGGCAAAGTCATGGAATATTTCAGTCCAAATGGTTAATGTTCTGGCATAGTTAAAAGCAGCTGAAAACTGTATTGTATAATGGCACATATCAGACAACCGGAATAACATGGAGTGCTACCAGCCAGACCTATAATTAGAACTGGGCAAGAATCAGTTTTCCCATAACCTCCAACATTTTTTTCAGTTATGCATTGGCACAAACCCAACATCTTTTGAGGTTTTAATGAAAATAAAGAGAACAAACCCACTCCTATGTACTTGTTGATCAGAGAATTCATCTATACGCTCCACCCTCCATTTTCTGCAGATGAGTTCTAACTTTAGGTCTTATTTCCTTTATTTTTTCCCCCAGGTATAGCTGCTTCACTTTGTGTATTTATTATTCATTGATCCAGAGAAAGCCTCTAAAACTCAATATACAAAGATAATCTGGTGTCTCATTCTCATGAAGCTTGATGCATAAATGGTTTTATGGTTCCAGACCTTAATCTCTAGGCCAGCAGTCAGGAGACTTCCCTGGACTTTTAAAAGTCCACTGTGCATCAGGATGATCATGAACTAAATGAATTCCCAGGCTTCCCTTCTCACTCAGAAGTGGGGCTTGCTTTTTTTGTGGTCTTTACCAGAAATTTTATCCCTGACATGAGGAATCTCTTCTATGCAGTTTTGGACAAATCTGAAAGTTCAGCTTCTGACAGATCCATGCTGTTCCAAAAGAATTTGTGAGACAATTTCTAGAAACCATTTGAAAACAAAAAGCGGTGTTCTGAAATCTGTGAAAGTACTGCCAGGGACATTATAGTGTAAAAACCATCATGTCTGCTTTGGCACCACACTCGTTACTGCCTCAGTAGAGGTCATTCTGCAGCTTTTTGTTGTTGTATCTAAGTGAACTTTAAGAGGCTTAAGTTAATAAGTAACAGCAAAGTTATCCCTATGAAACCAAACCAGAGCCCAACAGTGTTCTTTATTTGGTTTGGATGTTGCAGCTGGATGCTTGAACTCCCAGTGAAGAAGCAGCCATGAACACAACTTCTACTCTTGACCCCAGTGCTTCTACCATTCCCCATGGTGTAGTGTACTTCTGGTTTGCCCTAAAATTGCTGCAGCACTGGTGTCCAAAATATATTCATTATTTCTTCTTCCTCTATAGTCTCGCAAAACAAAGCAAAATAAATCCAAATACATTATTATTGATAGTCTAATAGAGGAAAACATGCACAGAGATAATAAGAATGTCAGCTTTGTACAGAGATTGTGAGAAAAAACCAATAAGCATGTTAGTGGTCCAACATGTAATAAACCCTCCTTCCCAGAAGAAACTAAGTAAAGAATGACATTATTAGCTGGACAAGCTTAGTAATGTCATGAGTCTCTCCAGAAGCAATAATGGTCGTTTTGTTTTTCTCTGGTTGCTTAAATATAATGCAGTGTGTTACGTGATTTCTTCAACACTGGGAAAGCCTGAGGCCTCTGACAGCTGGAGTTTAGAGAGTGCATTGGTGACATCTGGTGGAAATATATATAGCTTAAAAACTGTAAAACTTTAATGTTTATATCATCACAGAATATTTCCCTTTGTATGAGGGTGTTTGGAGACTCTGGAAGATTAGAACTGTAGAAATGTGAAATAAGCGCATGTATAATTTATGAAATCTAGAAAATACGAGCCTTTGCTCTTTGCTGATCTGGGATTCTGGGCATGCATTTTCACTGTTTTTTCACTAAACTCTTCCAAAGGTATTGGAAGTACCCCAAACCAAAATATGCATGAATCTCAAACAACTTGAGTATTCCTAAAGTTGCATTTAAAATGTTTATGGACAGCTTTACAGAGATCTACAATAAGAGTATAAATGAACAACTATATCTGAAAAATACTTCTTTAAATGAATTTGTATTAATGAGTAACATATTCTGAAAATAGTCACACCAAAAAAAAAAAAAGACAGCATTATTTTTGTCCCTGTTTAATGCTAATTAAGTTTGAAGGAGGGTGGCGTTTTATGTTTTTAGTGATTCCTATCCCATCATCATGCAAATACCAACTAATAATG
The DNA here is from genome assembly GCA_013396755.1 of Sclerurus mexicanus. NCBI lineage: Eukaryota > Metazoa > Chordata > Aves > Passeriformes > Furnariidae > Sclerurus > Sclerurus mexicanus. The sequence continues at coordinate 2,389,846 of VWZF01002180.1, forward strand.
TTATACTCTTTCCCCACGCCAAAACTTCAAAAATAATAGACGCATTTTCCCAAATTCCCATGTTTCTTGCTGACAAGTTAAAACCCGAAGAATTGAAAAGTTTCCTGTTCCAAAAACTGAGAAAGAAGGATCTTTTTTTCAGAATCCTTTTGCTTAAGTGGAAATTCAGAAAAAACGGAAAATCAGTGTTGAAAATAGTTATTTTATATTTTCAAATTGTGGAGTAATCAGAAGAATAAATACATAATTTTCAGGTATCTCTGGTAAGACAGTTCTTAAAATGTTAAAATTCTATGTAGTTCTGAATCATAGAAAAGATGAAAGGTTTTATTTATGTACGGCCATTTGCTGTTAAAGTCCTCACATTATATATTCTGCCTCAGATGTAGGGCTTTTAAAGCACTGTGTGTGTCATCATGTGTGTGTCCCCTCCCCAGGTTGATTTGTTTAGTAAGAATTTGGAATTTCTTTAGGCAACATCTGGGTATAACCTTATATTCCACACCAAGTCAGCTTTCATCCCTGGCTGTTTATAGCTGTATTTAGTATGAACTGGTTGTCTGCCATACTCATGAGGTAGTTGGAGTAATGCTGGAATTACAGAAGTTGTGAAATATTCAAAAATTGGATTTTTGCTATTATTTAATGGCAAAAGGAAGCAAGCACCATTGGCATGGGAACATAAAAGATCTCAACAGTGAGGTTGGTGTGTTTCATGACGCTGGTAATGGCAGATGTTACCACCGAGCCTTGCACACAGAAGGGCAGGATGCTGATGGAGAACAACACCAGGCTTCTGCCAGGAATGAGACAGCAGCAGGTGGATGAACCTTTTCTGTCTGACAGTCCCTGATAGGCTGGGACCCATCTCTGAGTGCTGGCAAATCTCTCTTCCTCAGCACAAGGGTAGTCTGCTATGTGTCATTATTTTTCAGATTAAATGAAAGCACAGAAGAAAGGGTGAGCTGAATGTCACATTGCAAAAATCACACTGGAATGAATTTCTCTCTGGTGCAGCCCTTCTGGAGCCAATTGAGTTTTGCTGGGAGAGGATCTGGCTAAATGACTTTGGAGGGAAGGTTAAACATTCTTCTCTTATTATCCTACTCTGTACCATTACAGGGTCCTTTTGCTTGGCTAGCATAAAACCAATTCTAATGCTAAAATAATTAGAAGGCTAGTGTGTTTGCTGTTTCAATATGAACAGCTCATGACACATGTCTCTGTGGAAACCTTTTGTCCATGTTAGATACTGTCTGTCAGCCATATTTTCCTCTAATTCTCTGTACTATTTTTAATATAATTTTATATATGTGTTCAGTCTGTGCACCTGCCAAAATGGTATATTACAGGTTACACAGTTAGCAATACCTAGAGATGAGGTTGCCAAGAATCTTCTGCAGTATAATGCTATTTCCAATTTCTTATAGTTTTTATTTTAACAGAATGAGCATAAAATATCTCGCCTTTCTTCCAAACTGGATCTTAATTTTGTCTAGCTTACCAAATGGTTGCCTTTTTGTTTTCAGGTGTTTGTTGGTTTTTAGTTGTATTTTTGGAGGGGGCTTTGTTTTTGCTTTTGTTTTTGTTCGTTTGTTTGCTTGCTTTTGTTTGTGGTTTTTTTGTTTGTTTGTTTGTTTTTGTTTGTTTTTATGGGGGTTTCTTTGGTTGGTTGGTTGCTTGTTTTATGGAATCATAGAATGATTTGTGTTGGAAGGAATCTTCAGGTTCATCTTCAACCTCCCACTATGGGCAGGGATGTCAGCCACAGATCAGGCTGCTGAGGGCCTCATCCAACCTGGCCTTGAACACTTCCAGGAATGGGGTGTCCACAGCTTCTCTGGGCAACCTGTTCCAGTGTATCACCACTCTCACCATTCCCTCCCCCCATTTTTTTTTTTTTTGTCATTCTCACAACAAACTATAACCAGATAAGAATAAATGACAGAAACTGGAAAAAAAGAAACATGTATATACTTTTATCTTTATATTTATCTCTCTATATAGTTTCTCCCCATATGTTTAACTAGTTTGTTGAGAAAGACACATTTTTGTCACAGTCATGTAGTACTTTAATCTACGCCCTGTTACAAAAGATCACGCCATCTTATCGTGTTGCCATTGACAATGAAAAGTGTGGGTCGCAATTCCAGAGCATGATTCCAGGAGCTATTGCTTCCTGTTGTTGCATTGCCACAAGATTCTCGGAACACATAAAAACATGTCAGCTGCCTCTTCAGATTCATAGTCTGAGTGTCCTGCTTAGAGAAATTCCAACACCATATAAGAAACGTGAATCATAGCAATGCCAATGAGAAAACTACCTTTCAGTTTACAAGACTATGTTTTAGTTAACAAATTCAAGCACCTGTGATGAAAGAGGAAGTTGTAAAAGTTAAAACTTTTATGTATAAGACACAAGCAAGGGAAAAGCTCTGCTAGCAATATTCTATTTGAACATAAAGACAAAAACTAAAAGGCAAGAATCAAACCATTTCACGATACACTTGAAACTCTTGCAAAATGAAGTTAAATTGTGTTAGTGTATTATTTAAAAAGTCAGCATGCCCATTCTGTTCAACAGAGTTAATAAATATGAACTAGATAGCATAATATGAAAGATATATGTAGTCTTGAGGTAGAAGTGAAAAGGCTAAGTTTGTTTGTACAGCTCCTTTTAATTTAAAAATCTCTATGTTGTGTCAATCATCAAATCAGTGATATCACGGCAGTAACCATTAAAAAGCTTGTAATTGAGAAACATCAAACGAGATTATCAAAAGCCAAGCAACTTTTGCAGACAAAAAACTTACTCTTGTTGCAGTGACAAGTTAAATAACACTCAGATCAGAGACAAATAGAAAACATAAGATTTTCAGGCTGTTGGAAAAAATGAGGTCCCAAGAATGACAATGAGCAGCATTAGGAAACATTATAGGTGGCATTGTTAGAACAGCTAGGGAAACTGAAGGAAGCAGATGTTTGAAATATCAAGGTTATCAGAAAAGAAGAGGAGGGTTGGATGTAATGAATGATGTAGGGAGGAAAGCTAACCTGCAGAGCAGCACAAATTATTAAATGAGAGGAATAAGGGTTGAAAGATATGAGAGCAGTCAAGCAAGATTTGGAGACAGATTAGAAAAACTAACCGAAGAAAAAGAACTCAAGAGGGAGAGGGAAAACCCAGCTTTTATTGAATATGAACAAAAGCAAACTCATTTCAGCGGAAGTAGGAAACTGCTAGAGCAAGGCCAGCTGTGGTGCCATTCCCAGAAGCAACATGTACCATTCCTGCTGAGAATACCAGCCAGGAAAGACACGTCCTAGAAAAACATAAAGCTTTTAAAATTCATCAACTGTCTGATGAGAATTTAATACTTATGTGCCATATTTCCTCAGAGGGGACATTATATACCCTTTCTCCTGCTTTCTGATCATGTTCTTTTTCTGGTGGCTGTCAAAGCAGAGCTTGCAGTTTACTTGAGCTATTGGAGAAAGAATCTGAGTCTTGGACAGGCAGTTTCTTCTGTTAATAAAATGTCTGCAAATGTACCTGAGATACTGATAGGGAGTATTTGCCTGCAGATGCTACCTAGAAAACAATTTTTTATTCCTTTATATTAGAAAAGCATCTGCACTTATGGTCCCTAGCAATTATTCAGTTCAAAGGAAAGATTATTTACATGTTTGATGTCTCAGAAGTTAGATTTATGGATGCATTTCAAATTATCAATCCTCCTTATAAATCTCTTTTCTATTCTGTTTCTTATAAAAATGTTTCAGAATTTGGATATCTGATGTATGATGCTTCTAGGCATCCCATGTTATCTGTCGTGTGCACCATTGTGAACTTTTAGATGGCTTGAAGATATCTTCAGTTAATTTTGGATTTTCACCAATCTGAATGCATTCTAAAGAGGAAATGATTTTTTTCAAGTTTGTCTCACCACTGCAATTCTTCAGCTGGTGGATCCTTTATAGAGTATAGGAAGAAAGAAAAAAAAGAGATAGAGGGCACTTCTTAGAAGTTCAGGTCCTGAATAGTCTGAATAAATTTATTTTTTTTGTGTCTTTGAAGTTTCATGATCTTCAAGGAAAACCAGAAAGAAAAATCTGTAGGGTCAGGATGAGGTGACTAATTGGTATATTTGTTCTAACACACTTTCAGGTAATTGTCTAGACATTTAGAAATTGTGTTGATTCTTCATCAAAAGAAGTCTTCAAATTGACATTTGTTTTGGTACTTTCAGTCAACTGCACTTACTAGCATAGAACCAGGAATTAATTTCGGGAAATATTACAGTGTGTGTCCTGCAGAAGATGATCAAAGCTATCACTTCTAGTACCCGTATCTAGTCCCGGGGCTTAGACATTTTCTAACTCCACAACAGTGATGTTGCATAGAAGTTTAAGAGCAGACACAAAACAACTATAGAAAAAACTAACCTACAGTATTGCCTCCAAATCAGTCATGCTGACTAAAAACTTCTGTGACCATTTTTCTTTTACTTTTTGATTTTCAGACTTTTATTTTCTGCAGGTATCACTTCTCTTTCCAGATTATTGTTAAGCAGTTCATGTAACACTATGCAACCTATTGCAAATATCCCATTACCATGTTATCTAGTGTTTCACAAAAATTACTTATAAATTACTGCAAGTTTCTGATTCTGTATAGGAATTCATAGCTAAGGGATCATATGTGAAGCATGAATGTGAAGCTCCACAAACACAAGTGTGCTTATTTCTTCAGAACCTGGAACAAGTTATTAGATCAAAGCTAGTGTCTGCTTCCTCTTACTGAAGAAGGCATCTCTGTTAATTTAGAAGTCCCAGTTGCCATAAATTAATTCTCACTTAGATCTGAGCTGCATTGGTAGAGATAATATTGCTACTGGAAGGAAATAGGAGACAATGCAAGCTACATATAAGTAATTCTTGAGATCAGGTAATGTTTGTAAAAACAGTTCAGTTATTCTTTCTAGAAAAGAATTTCAGGACGTATCAGTTCTGTTTCTCTCATAGACATGAAACCATTTTAGGAAGTGAGTTGTTTCTGTCCAATTGATTAATTACTTTGTATGTCCCTTAACTGGTTGAGTATTCTTTACCCTATATATTAGGGTTGCCTACTGTTGATATCAAAGTAGCCCAAGCAAACCAGACTTTCTTACCTCCTGTACTGATCTTATGTTTTGGTACGTATTTCAGACCTTTTGAATCTCAAAACATTTTTTTTTCCACTTTCAAGTAATATATGATCTTGTCAATGTAAAACAGTTCAAAATGTATAAAGAAAACTCTCAAAATTATGAATTATGAATGAAAAATCTGGTAAGCCTTGTCTTTTTATTTTGTTGAGATTCCATTTCATGTAGTGATCTTTGTTTCTGTGAAGATAATATGTTATTCACAAATGAAATGGTTTATAGAAATGTGTCTGGTTTTTGTATAAAACCTTTAAGCTTATCTATTGTTCAGAACCTCTACATCTTTCAGAATTTTCTATTCATTGTTCTTGGCTTCTTGGAGACTGCCAGGCATGGTTTGACTCATTGTGTGATGCAGTATATCAAAATCCACATTCTCACATTCAAAGCAAACTAAATCTCAAACAACTGAACAAGCTGAAACTTAAACATATTGACGGTCTCTGAAAAATACACCTATACCACTCAGGCAGAAGACAAATGCAATGTTTCCACCTGAGTTTTACTCTGGAGGTTTAGACTTTTTTTTTTTTTTTTTTAAGAAGAAGGAAGATAAATAATCCTGTTTTTAGTGATTCACCTGATTCTAAAGTAGTTTATCATTTGCCTAAACTGAACTGAGAAGTTTCCATTTTGCATTACAGTATAATGTCAAATTTATTGGAGGTAAATTTCCTAAGAACCTGAGAATAAATGACTTTTTTCAGTTGTGTGAAATGCTTAGAGAATTCTTGTTACTAAACATATCCAGCAACTCTGAAGGAACTGAAATTCTATTCCCCACCAAACTTCTGCTAAACCCACTGGTAAAGTTGTTGTCTCCTTCTCCATATGGTGCCTGTCCAGCATCAAAGGTGAGAAGCCTGGATCCTATTGTTGAGGTTAGCCTTGCCATGACACATCGGAGAAACTATTGTTCTTCCTACAGCAAGAGTATTTGGATCTGTTCAAGGTGACTGTCTCATTGCTCAGTGAAAAGACCGGCACACTTGGAAGAGTGTGGCAACTCAAGTTTGTGCTGTCTTTCTTACAGGCAAACAGAGTAGCTGAAATCTTCCTCCCACTTACCGTCGGTATCTGTGAATGCTGGGATGACCAAAAAAATTAGGCTACACTGTAGATTGAGGAATGCCCATGTGTGGATGTGGGCTCACTGTACTCTTTAATTGGTGTTCCAACCAACTAGAATGTCTTAAAATGGCACCCAACATGGTTCTGGCTTGAGATGATCAGCAGGATAAGAGGTGCTCTTAGTTTAGGAATTTGCATGGACACAGAAGCCCCTGACAGAGAGTTTGAACGTGGTCACCACATTGTGAAGGCAAAGATAGCTTGGCAAGGATGGGTAATATGTGCCTGTGCCTGTTGGATCTGAGAGACAAAGGCCACACTGCAGGAGTCTCTATAAGCATGGCCATAGCAATAAATAGCAATGTCCAGATAATTTATAAGTCATGCCTAGGTCAAGAGCACAGAAAAAAAATAGTAATGCCCAATATCTTCAATTCTGTATCCTTCCTCTTAACCACTGATTCAAGATACTGAAAACTTGAATTTCATCTTGATAAGTATCAAAGAACTCATGTTGTTCATGGAGAATGACACTGGACTTGAAGTACCATGAGGTAATGAGTTGAAATTAAATGGAAATTTATTTCATAAGAATTAGCATTAATTTCCAAAGGGCAAATTTGGATAAACAGTAGAAACTAGACAGTTAATTCAGCTGGACCTGAATTTGATACTTGAATGTAGAAGAAACCTTAAAGTCAAGGGTGCAAAACTTATCACTAGTGTCTGTCTCAGAGAGGAAAAAAAAAGGAAACGAAACTTTCAGGAAGAAATTCCAGATCTGTTCAGATGAATAGCCACAAATTAAAAAAGAAAAAAAAAAAAGGATATTAGAAATAAGCAGAGTGCCTACACTGATTAGGGGAAAAATGATTGATCATCAAAGAAAACTGCCTTAGACGCCAAAAAATGTGTAGATAAAGTGAGAATAATAAAGAGTCAAGCTGAGTTAAACCTTGCAAAGGATATTAAAACACATAGCAAAAGACTCTTCAGCCATGTGAATATAAAGAATGAGAGTGGAAAAATAAGTAGGACCAGAATGTAATGAGGATGGAGTAGAAATTAAGAATAAATCAAGTATAGGATGAAAATGGAATTATGCTTTAGCTCAGATTTCAAGGATGTAGGCAAAGATTTTGGACATGGGGGAAAAAACAAGGATGGAAAAAAAAATATAGAGATGGAAATCAGCAGGTCAAGGTAGAAGCACAATTTGAGCTGTCTAATTGGACAAAGGAGGTAAAAAGTGGAAAATAAGTAAAATTCCAAGAGGGACTTGGCAAACAAAATTTCAAGGGGTACAGCAGCTATTTTTAATAAATGCATGAAATCTGTTTGCTGCTTAATGTTTGGAGACACATCACACACAGAATAAAGAAACTGGAATAAGAAAATGGTTTGAACAACTATAGACCACCTAGATTTCAGGTCAATAATCAGATATCTTTAAAAAAAATGGAATCAAAAATTATTAAAAACATGGAGGTCAATTACTGAAATAGTTTATCTAATGCAGATCGTGGTAAACTAAGCATTCATTTTCTTTTTTAAAATAAATTAATTTCCAGACAGATGAGATGGGGCAAATATAAACTTTCTGGACATCAGTGAAAACTTTTAATGTGGTGGCCACTGAGAAATTACCAGAAAAGCCCAAGAAGATGGGACAACAACTTTGCAACAAAACTGCTTAGAATTTGGCCAGAAAGTGCACTAGGGAAGCTGGCAGGAGAGGAACTCCAGACTGGGAGTAAATGGCTTTGTTTCCTCATGAACATTTTGGAGATGGAACATTAACTGGTTTCAAAGATTTGTATCAATTGGTATTGATACAAAAGATCTGTCAGGCCCTCAAGCCTTTCAGAGGCACAGAATTAGAAGATCGTGAATGTAGAGGAACTGAGTGATATTGAAAATGACAATATTGGTTTGAGCTTCAACAAGACAAAAATCATATTTGGAGTATGTGTGTGTGAGAGGGTGGTGATATGAAGACCTAATCAGTTGGAAATTGCTGCTGCTGCTGAATTTCACCATGTGAATTCTTTGCAAGATTCCTATAAAAATTATGCAGAGATAGGTAAGGAATACTGTTGTTTTACAAAGCACTAATGAGATGTTAGTTGTAATCTTGCATAAAATTCTCATAACCCATGCTGAGGAAAGATGGGTGCAGAAAAGAACTGCTGGTATGGTCAGAGAACAGTGGGTTTATTAAATCTGTTGTGAGAGCTAGTCTTGCCTGACAAATCAAAATCAAAAAGTAATCTGATTACATTCTATAAATACATCAGAGACAAATACCACAGAAAAAGAACTGTGATTTAAACAAAAGGATGATGCTGGCACAACAACAGAAAGGTATAAATTGGTCCATGAATAGACTCAATCTGGAAATCAGAAGATTCTTATCTGCTGCAGCAGTCAGATCCTGGAACAGCTTTGCAGCAGGAATAGTGGGAGCAGAAAACCAAACACTCTTGAACTGGAGTTCAAAGCTTTATACCAGGTGCATTGGCATGTTATTTGCATATCAGACTGCCAGTCAGGTGGCCTGCCCAGCAGATTGTTTCTACACGATGTATATCATCCTGTTATTTATGTGTATATTCATATACATATGTATGCATATACATGCACCTTCACATATACACACATACATTCACAAAACTCCAAGATACTTTACTTTATTACACAAAACCTCTGGAAAATTATATGAATCAATAAGATGATAATTGGGATTATGACAAGGCAATTTCTGCTTGTAAAAATCTAAAAAGATTTTTTTGCTTGACATCCCTAGGTAGTGGTTACAAGCCATGAATGCAGGAAATACTTTTGGACTCTTATTAGTCCCTAAATAACAAAAAAGGAAATGCTGGTGGGAGATGCTGCCTTAATTCAAAATTGCATGCTGCCTCTAAGCAATAAGAAAGGACAAGTCTACCTCTTTGAAACAAAGTAGGCCCAAAGCTTTTGACTTTTACATATTTCTATTAAAACCAGCTATGGTCACTTTAGGAAACATGAAAAACTAAATAGAAAAAGCAGTAGGAGAAATGAAAAAAAACTCCCAGTCTGTTTCATAAAATAATAGAATGGTTTGGGTTGGAAGGAACCTCAAAGGTCATCTAACCGCAATCCAACCCCCTGCTATGGGCAGGGACACTTTTCACTAAAAGAGGTTGATCAGAGCCCCATCCAGCCTCATCTTGAACACTTCCAAGGATAGGGTATCCACAACTTTTCTGGGCAATCTGTTCCAGTGTTTTACCACCTCCACAGTAAAAATGTTCTTCCTTATACCTATTCTAAATTGACCATATTTCTATTTGCAACCATTAACCCTTTTTCTACTGCTACTGTTCAGCCTAAAAAGATTTTGCCCATCATACAGTCCCCCTTTAGATACTGGAAGGCTGCTAAGAGATCTCCCCAGAGCTTTATTTTCTACAGGCTGAACAGCTTAAATTCTCTCAGCCTGTCCTCACAGAGAGGTTCTCCAGCACAGTGATCATCTTCATGGCTTCCTCTGAACTTGTTCCAACAGGTCCACATCCTACTTATATTGGGACCCCAGAGCTGAACCCAGCTCTGCAAGTGGAGTCTCACTAAGGCAGAGCAGAGGGACAGAATCACCTTCCTAGACCACTGGCCACACTGATTTTGATATAGCCCAGGATATGGTTGACTTTCTGTGATGGAAGTACAGGTTGCCAGGTTGTACTGAACTTCTCATCCACCATCACCCTCAAGGCTGCTCTCAATCCATTCTCTGACCAGACTATAATTGCACTTGGGATTTCCATGACCCAGGTGCAGGACTTTGCATTTGGCCTTGTTGAACTTTATAAGGTTCTAACAGGCCCATCTCTCAAGCCTGTCTAGGTGCCTCAATGGTATTCCTTCCATCTGGTGCGTGGACCACACCACACAGCTTGGTGTCATTGGCAAACTTGCCAAGCGCACTCAATCCCCCTGTCTGTGTCCCTGACAAAGACATTAAACATTTGTCCCACTCTGAAGCTGAAAGTCATTTTGTATGGAACTGGATGCAGCCATTCCAAGCAACACTTTCATTGTTTGATCCTAAGAGTGCCATGCATAAAGCAGCAATCGTAAGGGTTGCATGTCTCTGTTAAATTCACTTCCAGTGTTATCCCCTGCCAATGAAATCAACTAGCATGGAACAGCCCATATCCATATCACTGAACTCTCTTACCCTAACCTCCAGTACACTGTAGTAGCATCAAAACTGACTCTTCAGAGGGCTCCATTGCCCACCCTAATTTCCACACCTTCCCAGGAATTGTCTGGCACTGTGCTTATTGACCTGGGTCAAAACCATACCAAGGACTCTGCTAACAATTTAACAATATATATGACTGACTGACTTCCAGTACACCAGGAATGCTCTCTGGAGCTGGCTAATTTATGAGTGCCAATATAATCAAGGGGTACTGTTGCCTCTTGTTCCCTTGATCCCCTAGTAAATCTACCCTGGCAACAAAGGCAATGTGGAGGCCAAATCAAAAATGCAGTATTAAATAATTTTCCGAACTATTTCTTAAAAAGGTAAAATTTCTTTACAGTGCAGCAGTAAGAACATCATCTGGATTCAGTATGTCAAGGAAATGCATCATATTTGAAACTTCAAGAGGCCCCTTTACAGATGTCTGACCAAAAGGGGTCAAACTCATTCAAAGCCTATAGCACATGGATTAGGGCCTTTGGCAGATGAGAATATCCACAGCACATGTTAGAGCTGAGGATCCTTGCATGCCTCCTGTGGTTCATACTAGGATTTTTGGATGGGTGTAACCACAGGAATATTCGGTTTGAGTATGTAAACATGGGCACCCAAGAAAGAAGGTAATGAAGTGGGGTTGACAAAGCTATTTTAATTTTCCATGAATGAAGGTGAAAAACAGCAACTAACAAACTGCTTCTTGGCTTTGGGGAAGTTGCCATTGACAGTGACAGTGGATGGCTGTGACAGTGGCAATGGTAGCAATGGCTAAGAGAGTCACAGGAGAGACAGGATTCTCACCTGTAAGTCTTCATCCCACTGTGGGTGCTCTTTACCTGTGCCTATCCTTCTTCTGCAGCGGGTACAAGATCAGATGGAAAACAAAGACATTTCTACTTTTTGTTGTGAGCACTGCATCCGTTGTTTCAGTTTGCTGTCTCAAGGAGAGTGAACATTATTGTGTGTCAAAGGCTTTAGTTAAAGCTAAGTCCAATCTTAAAGGTGAAAATCCATCTGTGATGATACAGTTTTACCCTTGTCACACCCCACAGATTTTCCTTTCCCTGAGGACAATCATGGATTGTTAATTTCTCCCATGATTTCAAGACTTCTCCTTTTTCCCTGCTTCTTCTCTTGTGTTCCCTTCATTAGACACACCACTACATCTTTGCAAATATATACATTTTCTCCTCAAGCTTGCCCTCTCTACCCAGTGGAAGTTCTGTGTGAGTGGGCTTTGTAGGCTCAGTAGGTGTCTTGGTGTTTATTGGAGTGCTGGAAAGCTTAAGAGGTTCTCTGCCTTAAGTGATGACATTGTTCCCTTTCACACTTAAAAAATAAGAAGCTAAGCCACATATCTTCTGAATAATATACTGGAAATAATGGTAGAAAAATTAATGAGTAATGAACAGAGGCATACATTTCAAGTACTTTCACTCTATTTCATCACTGCATCTCAGTTCAAGAACAACTGGGAAAAAAAAAGAAAAAAAAAGAAAAAAAAAAAGATAATTTTAAGTTGTTCTTCTCAACACCATTCCTAGATGGAGACAGAGGAGATTCGAGCACACAGTCCTCTTGTCTACATCTCAAGACATCTGACTACCTCTGGTTTGCTGATGATTGGGGCAAATGATTTCATATTTTTATTTTGTTATATAAAATGTATATATTATCATGTGAAATAAAGATAATGGAGCTTTTGCTCACCAATTCAGGATCTATAAATGCAAATATCATGAAGAGTTAAAGATGAATATTTACCTTGCCATTAGGCTTCTGTTGTCAGTAAAGATAACTTCTGACTGAAAGTTTTGGGGAATAAATTACTTGTTTCTTTACACTGTCAGGGCATATAGGAGCCATATCTTGAAGAAGAAGAAATATCTGTTCATAAGTAAAAAAGTAGATACTCTGTTCTGCTTTAAAATGCATTTCATGTTGAATAAAAATAGCATTAACACACAAAACAAAAAAGTCTCTTTGTCCTTCCTGATAAAAATGATTACATCAGTGTCCTGTTACAATTGTTTGAGAATCTAGGGAAGCTAGTGATTACTTTTCTGCACTCTCTCCAACTAAAATGTTGTGTTCTTCACAAGTAGTCCTTTTCCCATTGGTGTGAATCCCAAGAGTGCATTAAATAATACACTTCTAGTTGTAAAACAGATGGAAAAGTGTTTAAAAAGGTGCCAGGTTTATTTATGGAAGCATGAAATTGAATTTAATAGGAGATTTTTGCCAGTATGAAATGTGAACTCTCAAAACAGGAAGTGGATTTTATTGCTTATTTATTTTATTACCGGATCAGCTGCCCAGAACTGTAGAATCCTTCCTCTCAGGAATTATTTACTTTCCAACTCTGAACCAGAACATCTTGACCATCAGTTGTTACATCTTCTGGCTGCCAGATTCTCAACTATAAACATATGTGGTGCTGTCTATCTCAGATGATCTTCTGCAGATTTATATAGAGTATGTTTTAGCTTTAAATTTATTTCTTGATTTAAAACACTATGAACTGAACTGACTAAGTCAAGGGAAAGAAATTTTTTAGCTCTTGATTACTCTTTAATTAATAGTAGTCTAATTTTTAGAGATTTTATGGCATGTATTTATTATGCATTGAAGATTAAAGAGCTAAAAGTCAATGGGCAAATTATTTGTTCTGCTCTGCACCTCCAAAGGACGCCTAGTGAAAGATCAGGTGCTATTTATCTTCCAAAAGGTGAGCAGCGTTTGGGGAAATTCTATAGGGAAATGGTGCCCTATATTTCCCAGAGACAGACTAAGCTACTACACCTGGATGGAGCTGAGTATGGCTGTTGACAGCTTGAGACTGTCTGTAAATCTGTACCTGTCTGTGGTCCCCTTTTCCTGTACATCTGGCTGGTGTGTGGAGGTATTTGGAATGGTGAACAAGCCTCCAATTTCAATCAAGATAAAACTGTGATAATCTGGTGGAGATCACATTTAAAAAAAAAAATCTATGGAAATATACTTTTTTGAGGCATAATGCTAACAAAAATCCATTGCGTGCACGTGCAATGTGCACTTGTGTTCAGCTCAGTGCTGGCACTCACATGCACTCACAGATTTCCATTTTATGCAAGAGCACTAAATGTTTTCAGCATGAAACTCATGCATGTGCAGTTTTGCATGGGAAATTGAAATAAAAAAAGTGAAAGCCTGGACCTTGCTGCTCTCAGTTTGCCAATTATGGATAAAGACTGAAGGCAATGTTGAACAATACTATGGTCATGATCCAAATCCGATGTATGAAAGACATGGTTACAATAGGCTTTGTAGCAGGCATTAAATCTCCTCAAAGTGCATGAGACTGTCTTATGCCTCACCTGTGTTGTCCTGTTGTCTCTTATCATTATTAAATCACTTATAACTACATCACACCTTGTTGTGACTCCCCAGAACAAAAAACTTTTCTCCAAGACATTCAGAGGGCCTGGGATCCAAGTGCATGCATATTTTAAGGGCTTCTGTCAAGATTTAGAGAAATAACTCCTTTGAAATGAAAATTTTTAGTAAGATGTGTATTTTCATAAAAATTAGACCTAATCATTTGTGCAAAGGAAAATAAAGGAAATCTGAACATGTAAAAGAAAACTCCCCATTTTAAGTTTCTGCTACAAATGATAGTGTAAAACTTGAATTTTGCAAGATTTCATGCTAAGCATGTGTGCCATTCATCAGCTTTATTAACATGTCACAAGCACAACTTCTGACGTATCAGAACCAATTAAGCTTATTTTTGTACTTTTTATTTCTTGGAGACAGATTGTTTAAGTTCAGAAGGACATACAGTATCTAGCAGATCTGGTAATTCATTGGAATATGGGAGTAAGGCTCTTCTTTTAGTTCTGGCCAAAATTCCTGCAAAGTTCTGTACAATGGGTTTGAAAGCTCTTATATATTTAAAGAAAATCCTTTCAACTCACTCTGGAGTCCTGCTTTATGTTTCATATTGCTTTGAACTTATTACCTCTTTGCAATGTCTTGGAACATTAGTTTGGGAGCATTTAAAGCTAATGATTAAATGTATAGTGAAACAACACTTTGATGTTGCCAGAAGCAATTAATTTCCCCTATTTATACACAAAAGGTCATAAAAGACTGTGTTATGACAAACGAAATGATTCAGTGAATTCAAACTAAGATAACTGAATTTTAAAGGATTGTTACTACTTGGTGGAAAAAAGATATCCATCAATCCTTATCTTAAGTCAGAAAGCTGTGATTAACTTACAGAGTTTTAAAATTAGAAAAGAAATTATGAATTTGTCAGCTACAGAAAATCAGCCTATAATGGTTTCATCAGAATGGAGCTTTCATTGAAAATAGCTTACTGGGTGTAGATAAATGAAGTTTATGAGCTTACAGAAGTCACTGAGAGAGACCATATTTGCACATAAGCAGCCTGACCATTGTACGTTCTTTACACAGACGTCTGTTGAACTTTATTAACAAATGAAAAATGAACTATATTTTTTTACTCCTACATTTTTATAGGCAGAGCATCTCACACTTCATTGAATCCATGTGCTGGAGACAACAGATATGATTAGAATATAAATCACTTAGAGCCAGGGACTGGAAGTCAGATTCTGCAACTTCTAAAGCTCCATCTGGCTATGAGTGGGGTTACAATGCTTTAGAACAGAGGAGAGCCATCACACGTGCCCATGCACATACACACACTCACATATATGCATACATATATCCATGCATTCTAAGACTGTGGTCATACTAATTCCTAACTTTCAGCCACCAAAAAAATTGTGAAAATGAAAAAAATGCAAAAGAATGAAATCACCAAGGATTTAAGAACCTAAAGACAGTTTATTTTAATGCAACATAATTAATTTCTCAGTTTCCACAGAACCATAAAAAGTTTCAATTTCAGGCTAAATCTTTATCCTATTTGTCTGTTTAAGAAATATTTTTGTTACACTGTCCAAGAGATACATAAATTCTAAACATGATCCTGCACAGTAAAATTTCTAAACTGATAGTGGTGTGGGAACTAGCTATCATGAAGGGAAAAAAGATGCTATGCTTCTGCTCCAAAAACCATGCCCAAACTTTTCTGATAAACAATAATCTGGCTTTCCTCCTCATCTCCCTTCCCTGTGCCCCTTTATCGCCTGTTAGTCTCTTCAGAGTAACACAATGAACTTCTGGCTTTTACAACGAGTTAAAACAATTTGATGAACAGAGCTTAGACTGTCTAACACAAAGATTGTTTGCAGACCTCCAGAGCATTGAGGGGTATTATTTTTATTTTAGAAGTTACACAGTGCTAGCAAGAACCTTTTCTTTTAATGCCAGAATCTCAGTGAAGAAAAACCCTGAAGGTTTTTGGGTTCAGTTCAGTTGCATTTGAGACATGTTTGGGAATGCAACACCTCTGTAGAGGGATGACAGATGTGTAATTTCCCAGGGAAA
The DNA here is from genome assembly GCA_013396755.1 of Sclerurus mexicanus. Taxonomy (NCBI): domain Eukaryota; kingdom Metazoa; phylum Chordata; class Aves; order Passeriformes; family Furnariidae; genus Sclerurus; species Sclerurus mexicanus. Next base: position 2,405,842 of record VWZF01002180.1, read on the forward strand.
GTCCATATCCTTCCCAGCAGAAGCTAGAAGCCAGGAAGATGTGCCTGGTCATCTCAATTACCATCAGGCATCTAGGTTTAGGTTTAGGTAAATGAGCTGTGCCTTAATTACACTGACAATCAACACTCAGTTATGATTCTCCTTAAGCTTTCTAAGAGCATACAAAGTATTTGGTAGATGAGGAAGAATTATCTGAGGAAAACTGAAGCACAAAAGAAACCAACCAACTGCATAAATATCCAGAGAGACTTCACAAACTACAGTAACTACTTTTCACATTTCATTCTGTCCAGTGGAGTTGCTAGCTCTGAATTGGGCACCCATACTCTGTATAAAAATGATAAAGAAAGTGCATGACTGGAAAGGATCTGAACAATCATAATCTAATTAATTGGTTCAAGTGATGACAATAAACTGCCAATGACAAATACTATGAGAAAAATCAGGCTTCTGTCCATAAATCTTACATACAGTTAGATGTTAAACTCTGCATTGAATTTTTAGCTGGAAATAATGTCCCCAGATCATCTTGTAGGCATGAAAGAGCATCAAATTTTCAGTTAATGGACCAAATCTTGAGGCTTTTGCCTAGAAGTTGTTGTCAGTTTTAACAACTTATGTATGATCATAATAAAATATTGAATTTTTTTCTTATTCATAAAGAACTTCGAGTCACTGGGCTGCTAGATATGTTTGGTCTCCTAGAAACTGTTTCTTTTTTTTCCCTTTGGATGTCACTGGCAATAAGCAAGAAATGGACTCTTTTTGGTGCTCTTACCTAAGATGAGGGTGAATCAGCTCTAGTTTTACTTCACTGAATATTTGATTATTTATTCAAAATGGAACAGCTTCAAAAATATTTTTCTTAAAAATGTTCAAACAAATCATCTTGACATTTCCAATATTTTTTTTTGGCTGAAACAATTGGTCAAATCTGGTACAAATTTGCAGATAGTTTCCATCAACACGAAAGTGCATTTTTGAGCAAACAAAGAATTCTTCCATAAAAATTGCCTGACTCCAATCAGGGCTGAGGCAATTTTGCGCATGCCAACCAGCAGAAAATTAGGTATTGGATAAGCAAGACTGGCAGGGATCGGGGTTCTACCTAAATCCCCTTGTGGCCTTAGTCCAAAGTGATTAGCCCCAGGTCAAACTGAAAGCCTGTGGTGAATCAAGCAAATTAAATCCAACCCTCCTGAGCTATCGGATAATGTGCTAGTCCCAAGACCTCCTTTCTTGAAGGCTGGAAGGGAGGAGGTTATTAAATACAAACATGAAGTAACATCCTGCTCTATGGAGGCCCAAGGCATGATGTTCTGGAGAAGAGGTAGGGGATTGTACAAGCCCCCCAGCTGGACCTGCTTCAAGGGAACCCACAGCAATTGTCTCTGCCCACACCAGGAGCTGTCAGTGTCCCTGAGCAGCAGGCTGCATCTTGGAAGGCCGCTATGGAGGTGTCCTGTTAAACTAAAGGGCAGTGAGCTGTAGCACAAAATACTGCTTTAATGTGGACTTGGAATTGAAGAGACTTATTTCCTTTAAAGCATTGTAGAACAGAGTAATCCTCAGATTTATTTTGATTAGCAATCTGGATACCTTCTTGGCAGTGTTTATTAGATCTTAATGTAGCTCAGTTGGAAAGCCAGATATTTTGCTTTCTCCTCCTTTGAATTACTGACCGTTATTTTCTTTGTTAATGAATCTGGATAATTTTAACTGTCAGATTCTAATTCTCTCTGAATAAATTGATTGAATTGAAGTTGAACCCACCTCTGTGTTCAAGCTAAGAATGAGCCTGAACAGAAGTCTCCAGAGTTTCCTAAAATTTCAGAGAGTTTATTAGTGGAAAACTGATTTTGAACCACTGAACCTAGAGTGACTGCACAGTTTTGGTTTCATGCTGATGTCAAGTCAAAAGAAGATTAAACTCCCACTGCAACTTAGATGTGACCCAAGGTGAACAAACTTATTTGTGAGTGAGTATTTCTGGGACAACTATCAATGTCCCTGGAGCTGTTTATTCACTTCATCTTCCTCCTCCTTTGAAATAGCATATTTTGAAACAGATGAGAACACCAATAACAAAAACCTGTTTTTCACTTCTAAGTCACTAAAAATCCAGTCTTAAATGAGTTAATGCCTTACAAAAATGTAGAAATGTGTTTATGTCACAGGTAGACATTTCAATTCCTCCCAAAACAGAAATTAATGCAGATATTGCTTCTCAAGAACTGCAATTTTCAGAAAAGTATTGCCCCTATATCCATTCATTTATTAGATCTTTATACATCTTCCCACCTGTAAACAGAGGAAGGGCTCCCTAAAACCTCTGCAATATTGTACATGAGTACATAGAATGTCTTGGTGGTCTTTGGTCTTTCAGTCACAGATTCTGAAGTATCAGTGAGAGGGGGAAGTAGACTGGGACGTTCAATGCACAGACCATACCCCTAAAACAAATGTATTTGTTCATAATCTCATTGTCTGTGCTAAATCGCCATGTGGGTGATTCTGGTAGTAACCTGGTTTGCCTGGAGCTGGTTTATGGATTCCTGCAGACAGTCAGCAACCAGACATTCAGCACCACACATGGACACCTGTGCAAAAGCACAGCAGGGCTTAATGAAGGTATCAGAGGTGGAAACAGTTCTTGACATTTGCATTTGGCTAGAGTATGTTCAGGTGGCAGAATGAGGATTCATAACCAATAGTCCAACAGCAAATAAAAATGGTTCAACTGCAGTCAAACAATGAATTGTTTAATCCTGGCCAGCTCCAGATTTCTTTATTCTTTCTCCACTCTGCTAGAAAATGGCTGATCTGCTGAATCTGAGCTCAGCTATTGATATTTGCAACCACAGAAATCAACCCTTCGTGTCCTGATGTGTACACTGAAGATTTGAAGAACATCCTAATCTAGGAATATAGCTTTGAAAAAGGGATTTTGTTAATTAGAAGATTAAAGGAAAATCTGTGTCCATCAAGATATTGTATTAGGGACGAATCTGAAGAGACATCTTCCTGTCGGCAAAGGAATTGATCTAGATCTGCTAGCAAAAAATTAATACATAAGTCAGCTCCAGCCCCCAGAATTGAAAGTTAATGAAGAAGACAGAACTTTCTAGCTCCACAGGGCAGGCAGAAGAGACCCAAAACTGCCCAGACAATTCATGCTGGCTTGGTCCTGCCTTACCCAACTGTACTGGTTTTGGCTGGACTAGAGTTAATTTTCTTCACAGTGGCTGGTACGGGGATGTGTTTTGGATCTGTGCTGAATGAAAGGTTGATAATAGAGAGATACTTTTGTTATCGCAGGACAGGACTTGCACTAAGCCAAGGGTTTTTCTGCTTTTTTACTGCCATTTTGGCGATGAAGTTGGGGATAAATGGGAGGTTGGGAGGAGACA
>VWZF01002181.1:26833-46762 GCA_013396755.1 Sclerurus mexicanus
AAGGCCAGCGATTCCAGGAATTCAGGGGGGTTGGGAGGATCCCGGGGGGACGGGACGGGACTCTGGGAAGATTTGGGGGTCCCTGGGTGGATTTAGGCACCCCCGACTGGTTTTAGGGGTCTCTAAATGTTTTGGGGGTCCTGTTGGTGTTCTGGGGTTCCCCATTTTTCCGTCTCTGTTTTAAGGCAAAATCCCATCCATTTTCCCTCCTGGCTCCATCTGGGTTTTCTCAGCCCTTCCTGGGGTTTGGGCCAGAATTCCCCATTCCCTGGAATTCCCTGCTGGGACTCGGCTCGTTCATTTTGGGTAAAAACCACCCGGATTTCGGTCTGTCCCTCCTGCCCCAGGGTCACAGGGGCAGAGGGTTCTGGAAGGCCAGCGATTCCAGGAATTCAGGGGGGTTGGGAGGACCCCTGGGAGTCCCACACCTGTCGTGACATCCCTGGGGGTCCCACACCTGTCGTGACATCCCTGGGGGTCCCACACCTGTCGTGACGTCCCTGGGGGTCTCACCCCCCTTCCGATGTCCCCTCAGTGAAAGGATCCAGCTGCCACTTCCCAAATTGTCTGGCATTGCAGGGTCACACCCCCTTGGCTCCCCCCATTCCCAAAATTCTGCCGAATCAGCCCAAAGCTGCCCCTGGAAGGAGCTCCAGCTGAGCTCGCTTGGGTATAAAAAGGGGAATTTGGGGCCACAAGCCGAGTCCGTGGTTGCAGGATCCCAGGAATTCGGGAGTTCAGGGGCTGGTGAGTGCCTTTATTCCCTGCTTTTTTCCCATTTTTCCTCATTTTTGGGGCTGGGCAAAAACACCCATATTTCAGAGGTTTTACGCTTTTTTCCCCCTCCAATTTTGTGGCTTTTGCCCCTTTTTCCTGACAAGGTTCATATTTTTAACCCCTTTTTCATCCCAGATTTTGTATCTTTAACACTTCTTGTGCCCACATTTTGGATTTTTTGCCCATTTCCCTTTTTGTGCCCAGAATTCAAATTTTCGCCTTTCCCCCAACCCCCAAATTTATGGTATTTTTACCCTTTTTGTGTCCAAATTGAGCATTTTCCACCCTTTCTGTGCCCAAATCAGGGCTTTTTTTGTCCACTTTTCCCCTAAAATTCAGATTTATTTTTTTTTCCCATTTTGAGCCCAAATTGAGGATTTGAGGAGTAGGATGGGACGAGGTGAGGGGAGACTTGTCCTGGCTTTTTAACACCATTTTGATCCAAATTTGCGGGGGATTGGTTAAAATCCCCATTTGGCTCCAAATTTGGGGGCTTTTTAGCAACATTCATAATTTGGGGAAGGTTTTGGGGTGAATTGGGTGGAAATGGAAACTCTGAGGTGGCATTAGGGAGGAGGCGTTGAGAGAGGGAGGGTTGTCTTGGCTTTTTAATCCGACTTTGCCCCAAATTTGGGCAATTTTGAACGAAATTCGTCAATTTTGGGAACCTTTTGGGGTGGATTTGGTGGCAGCGGGCCAGAATAAGCCCTGGGAGGTTTCCAAGGGGTAAAAATAAAAGCAATTTTGGGGTAAAGGGGGGGTTGTTAAGGGGTTCTGGTGACCCCTGTGGGCTCGTGTGGATTTTCCACCCAAACCAGATTTTTTTGTGATTTTGAGTGGGTTTTTTGCAGCAATGGCTCCGAACAGGACCTGGTGGTTCCTCCTTCCCTTCTGTGGTGAGAAAACCCCCCTTCCCCCACTAAAACCCCAAATTTCCTGCACTGTGAGCTTATTTGAGGGCTCTGTAGGACAGAAAATTATTATTTTGAACCAAAACCTCATCTTTTTTAGTAATTTTTTTTCATCCAATAGCCTTTAGAATCTTTTAATGAAAACCCCTTTTATTTTCAGGAAAAAAGGTTTTTTTTACCTCGCTATTTACAGGAAAAAAGTGCACTTTGTCCCAAATATTTTGATTTTGAGGTGGGTTTTTTTGAGGTAAAAAATTTATTTGGGTTTTACCCCAGGAAAAAACCAAACAAACACATTTATTAAAAATCTCCTTTAGAATCTATTTTTAAAGGAGGTTTTAAAGAAAAAAATCCTTTTATTTGCTCTATTTTAATAAAAGATCAGTATTTTTTAAGGAAAAGAATCCCTTTTATTCCTTATTTTCCTGGAGTTTTTTTTCTAATTTTTATGATAAAACCCCTTTCAACCCTATTTTTGTTGTATTTTTTAAAGGAAAATACATTTAATTCCCTTATTTTTTTGAGTCCTTCTTTTCTTTTCTTTTTATTTAATTTATTGGGGGAAAAAACCTCTTTGAACTCTGTTTTAGGGTTGTTTTCTAGGGAAAAATCCCCTTTTATTCACTGTATTTCAATTTTAAAACTCTTGATTCCCTATTTCCTTGTTGATTTTTCTTCAAAATCCCTTATTTTTATTTTATTTCAGAAAAACCCCATATTCCCATTTTTTATTCCCTATTTGCCCCCTCCCCGCTCGAGACCCAAATTCCCTGTTTGCTTGATTTTTTTTTTTCCAGGAAAAAAATAACAAAATCAGCTTTTTTCCCTCAACCCCCCCAATTCCCTATTTTTAAATTAAAAAAAAAAATCCTAATCACCCAATTTATATATATAGTTAAATTTTTAAATAAAATTTTAATAAATTTTAATCAATTGAGTAAATCAATTTAATCAAATTTTAATCAGTTGATTAATAGGTGATAAACAGTCATATTTTTGGGGGGTTTCCCCTGAGAATCTCTAAAATCTCTTTTTTTAATGTAGAAGACATAAAAATCTCTTTTTTTAAAACTGTTTTGATTAAAAAGGGCTTTTTGTTGTTCTATAGCATTTTTTAAAAGCCAAAAAAAAATCTATTTTTCGTCCTTTTAAAATCGCTATTCTTTGTATAGTTTAATTTTATGTATTTCTCTAGATTTATATGGATAATCTTTTCTACAAAATATTAAAGTGTTAATTGGCCAATAATAATATTAAATAGTATAATAGAATAATATTAATTATGTATCAATATCTATGTCATTAGATGCTGTGGACATAGTAATTTTAAATTTGCACAAAATGAAATATAATTTCAGATAGATACCACTGTAGTTATATTTGAATATAATAATAGAAAAGAAATGTAATGTCTATATAAATATAATAATAATTTATTCTCTACATATTAATATAATAGAAAATAAATACTCTCTCTCTATAAATATAATAATTAGATAAAATAATAAATCTAATCTCTATATATGAATATAATAATAGGGAATAAATATAATCTCTTCTGTATTACCTAAAAATGTGGCAGTAAAATATAAAAATATCAAATATATATTTGTGCCATGTACTACTGTATTAATACAGCAAATGATATCTCTAATTAAATCTGGATATTGAGAGATAATTATAAAATTAAATAATATAGAAATACAAATTACAATAAATATGGACAATTTTTGATTATTATACAATGAAATCTTGCAGAGTTGTATTGCATTATAACATTTTATTTATAATTGTATATAATTTAATAATAGAGAATACTTATGAATTTGGAATTTATTATCATTGTTATTGATTCTTATTTAATATAGAGTATTATTATTTACTTACATTTTACTGATATATTATCTATCAATGTAATAACCTGTCAATATAATGTTTTCTGTGATTATATATAAAAATAGACCCTATAAATTAAAGATAAGGCTGCCATTACACCTTTCATGTAATTTAAACAAAATTCCTGCTATAATTCTATATTCCTAATAATAGATATTACTCATATAACCCTACATAAAAAATCTATGTAATTGTATATAAAAAAAATCTACAATATTCTATGTAATGTATATTATTCTATAATTCTATAAATCTATAATTCTCTATTTAATTGTATATAATAGGTATTGGTCTGTATAATATCTATAAAAAACCCTATGTAATTAATTCTATATAATAGATATTATCGATATATTCTGACATAACCCTCTATATAATATAGTAGATATTATGCTCTATAGTTCTACATTAAAAATCTATATAATTTTATATAATAGGTATTCTGTATAATCTTTTTTAAAATCTCTATATATATATTTTAATATTTTAAAATATTATATATTTTTTTAATATTTTTTAAAATATATATATATATACTTGTATATAACAGGTACTATTACACATAATGCTACATAAACCCCCTATGTAGTGCTATATAATGGATATTATTCTGTATCGTTCTACATAAAAAAACTATATAACTCTATATAATATATAGTATTCTCCATAATTCTCTCTAAAACCTGATATAATTCTCTCTTAAAAAATCACTATAATTCTATATAATACATGTTCTATATAATTCTCTGAAAAAATCCCTATAATTCTCTCCAGTATTTATTATTCTATGTAATCTTACTTTTAAAAAAATCTAATTCTATAAAATACATATTATTCTATAGAACGTTAAAGAGTCTGTACAAATCTGTTTAAACCCCTGTGTATAACTCTATATAATAAACACCCATCTAACTCCCTAGAAGCCCCCTGGCCCCTGAAGCAGGAGCCCCTTTCCTCCTGTGTTCCCAGCTCTCTCCAGCTGCAGCTCGGTGGGCCGGGAGTTCCTGGCTGTGTTCCCCCAGAACGACGACGAGTCTCCGAGTGCGGCACTGCAGCTGCTGCTCACCCGGCACGGCCCCGGTGACGCCCCGGCCTCGGTGACGCTGCGCGGCCCCTTCGGCACCCGCGAGGTCACCGTGGGGCCCGACGTCGCCGTGCCCGTGCCCCTCCCTGCCCACCTGGAGCTCACTGGTAGCTCTGTGGCCGACAAGACCGTGGTGGTCCGGGCCAGCGCCGACATAACTGTGGTGACCGTGAGCACCAAGAGCTACACGGTGGGTGCCGCGGCCCTGCTGCCCGTGACCAACCTGGGCACCAGGTACTACGTGGTGACGCCCATGGGGAATGACACCTACGGCATGGGCGAGTTTGTGGTGGTTGCTGGCGCTGCCATCACTGCCGTCTCCATCACCACCACGGCCACCTTCCAGTATGACGGGGACACTTACGTGCCTGGGGCAGTGCTGCGCCTCTTCCTGCAGCCCTACCACAGCCTGCAGCTGCAGAGCAACCAGGACTTTACTGGTACTGCCGTGGTGGCCGACGCGCCTGTAGCTGTGTTCAGCGGCCACACCTGCCCCAAGGTTTCCGCGCGCTACGACTTTGTGGTGGAGCAGCTCCTGCCCACGGTGGCGTGGGGGAGGAGCTACGTGGTGCCACCCAACCCCGTGCAGCCGGGCACCGACCTCATCTACGTGGTGACAGAAGAGGACAATGCCGTCACCTACGACAGTGGCAGTGGGGAGATCACTGTGGCCATGGCAGCGGGGGAGGCGAGGGTATTGGTGGTGAGCCACAACTCCCCCCTGCGCCTCAGTGCAGTGGCGGTGGTGCAGGTGGTCCTGTTCTTCACCGGCTCATCTTGGCAAGACCCCTTCCTCCTTGTCGTGCCACCCATTACTGCCTACTGTGCTGCCTTCCACCTCAGCAGCGTGCCCGGATACTACAACCATGCTGTCCTTGTTGCGCCCACTGCCGCCACCACCGCCACCACTCTCAACCACCAGCCCGCTGCCACCATGGTGTGGCATGACATTCCTGGCACAGAGTTCTCTTGGGCCGACATCCCTGAGGGTGCAGTGATACAGAGCGCTGAGAACCCGCAGGCACCCATGGGGCTCCTGGTGTTTGGGTTTCTGAGCCGTGACGGGTACGGCTTCACTGGGCTCTGTGTTGATGGTGAGTACAGTGAGCCCATTGTTGAGTCAGCCCAGTAGTTGGGTGTTGTCCACTTGGCCATCCATGACTTTCCCTGTTTTTTCCAGCCCCAGAGCCACTCTCCTGTGAGGATTTGGTGTGTGAGGAGAGGTGCAAGGTGGTGGATGGTCGACCAGAGTGCGTCCAGGAGTCCTTCTCCACCTGCTGGCTCACCAGTGGGCTGCATTACCGGAGTTTTGATGGGAAGACCTTTGATTTCATGGGAACATGCGCCTACACCTTGACCACCATCTGCAATCCTGATCCTGCCCTTCCTGCCTTCTCTGTGGAGGTCCAAAAGGAGAAAAAGGAGAACTCCAAAGTCTCCTTCATTGGTTCCATCACCATTCATGTTGACAATGTCACTGTCACCGTGGTCCGGGCGGAAAACGGGATGGTGAGGGTAAGCAAAAATAAGCACAATTCCCAAATTCTAAGTGATTTTATGGAGTTTCACCAAAATTACACATTTAGTGGTGATTTTGAGGGACTTTTCCTAAAATCCTTTTCCAGGATTTGCTAGTGTGCAGACACGTCTTGCATGAAAAAAACACAACTCTTCAAAAACTCCACATTTTGCCTGATTTTGATTTTTTTTTTTTTGTTGTTTTGCTGGTTGTTGTTGCCTCCCCCAGGTGAACAACCACCGCTCCCACCTGCCCATCTCCCTCTCCTGTGGGAAGCTCCAAGTCCACCAGAAGGGTAAATCTGTGTTGATCCAGTTGGATCTCAAGCTGAAGGTCCTCTATGACTGGGACGATCATGTGGTCATCAAAATTCCAGCTGATCTTTCTGGGAAAGTCTGTGGGTTATGTGGAAACAGCAATGGGAACCCCTGGGATGATGCACTGGCTCCCAATGGGAGCCAGGTGTGGGATATTGTGGAACTGGGGCGGAGCTGGAAGGTGACCAGTGGGAGCAGTCACTGCCAGGACACCTGTGACGGGGACTGCGGGCGGTGCAAGTGGGATCAGGTGGTGCCGTACAAGGCAGAATCATGGTGTGGAGTGTTGTCCCAGCATTCTGGGCCATTCCAGCTCTGTCATGGTGCCATCAATCCCAATGTCTACGTGAAGAACTGTATCCATGACCTGTGTGCCCATGGTGGCCATCGCACCGTGCTGTGCCACGCCCTCCAGGCCTATGCTGATGACTGCCAGGAGAAGGGGATCAACATTTCTGATTGGAGGACAATGGCGGGATGTCGTGAGTAGAGTGGATGGTTGGGTGGAAGTACTCCTTGGGGTGGGAGGAATGTGGGTCCCAAGATTTGTGGGACGGCATGTTGGAAAAGGTTATGGCAGCAGGTCCAAGCAGGTCCATGAAAGTTCAGAGAGACTTCAGGAATTCTGTGTAGAAAGTTCATAAAGTGTGTAGTCTCTAGAAAGTCCAAGCAGGAAATCCGGAAAGTCCGTGGAGACTTCAGAAAATCCACAGAGACTCCAGGAAGTCTGCATAGGTAGTCCAGGAAGTCCATCCCACCACGTCCCACCCCGTGTTGACCATGGTCTCCCTCCCTTTCCAGCCCTCAACTGTCCTCCCAACAGCACCTACACCACCTGTGGCCCTGCCTCCCCCCCCACCTGCAACATCCCAGCCATGCGATCCAGCTGTGCCGCCACCACCACCTGCGTGGAAACCTGTGTGTGCGACGAGGGCCTTGTCCTGGATGCCAACACCTGCATCCCTCCCTCTGACTGTGGCTGTGTCTTCGGGGGTCTCCTCCACAGCCTCGGCGAGGAGTTTTGGGGTGACCCCAGCTGCACCCGGCGCTGTGTGTGCGACACAGAGCAGCGGCAGGCAGTGTGCCGGAACTCCAGCTGCGGCACCGGAGAGGAGTGTCGGGTGAAGGAGGGAATCCAGGGTTGTTATCCCAAAGTTTTTGGGGTCTGCAGCGCTGTTGGAGCCACCCACTATAAAACATTTGATGGCGAGAGATTCATCTTCCAGGGGACATGTGTCTACCTGTTCGTTGGGTTGTGTGAGGACGTCCCAAATATGGTGGGGTTCCAGGTGTTGGTGCAGAATGGCCACCGGGGCGACAGGCTCCTGTCAACCATTGCCATGGTGACAGTCAAGGTCTACAACAAAACCATTGGCATCAGCTGGAAACACCCTGGGAAAATCATGGTGAGCTCAGGAAACAATAATTTATCTTTCCACCACCTGCTCCCAAACCTCCTCATCCCATAAATTAATTATTAAATTTAAAATGGAATTAAATCAACGTAATTTGAGTGTGCCGGCTGTCAAAAATAGTTGGGATTTCCCATCAGACCCTAAATGTGATCCATTTTTATGGTTTTTCCCCCAGATCAGTGAACGGTTGGTGAACCTCCCATATCTCCATGGTGAAAGGCAGATCATTGTCTATCGCAACGGGCGGGATGCAGTGGTAGAGACCGACTTTGGCCTAGTTGTCACCTATGACTGGCACAGCCATGTCACCGCAACAGTGCCTGGTGGCTTCACTGATGCTCTGTGCGGGCTCTGCGGGAACTTCAATGGTGCTGCTGGTGACGACATGAGGATGAGCAACAACCACATGACGTCAGACCCAGATGCCTTTGGGAGCAGCTGGAAGGTCATTGATACCCTGGGGTGCATCGAGAGCTCGATGGTGGAATGTTCCGGTGCTGCTGTGGCACCATGGCTGCAACAGGAGGTCACTGGGATGGGGTGTGAAGTTATTTTGCAAGAGGATGGACCCTTCGGAGTGTGTCATGGCCATGTGGATGCCAATCAGTACTTCCAGAGCTGTGTCCGGGACTCCTGCCTGTTCCCAGAGCAGGAAGATGGGATGTGTCTGATCATCGCCAGCTATGCCAGTGCGTGCCAGGCTGCCGGTGTGTCCATCGGGAAGTGGAGGATGAATAATTTCTGCTGTAAGTTGGGATAACTGGAGGGGTTTCCATCAGCAGGATCCTCAATTCCACTCCAAATCCATGTAGGAACAACCTAGAGGTGGGAAACCAGTAGGAATCCCAGCCAAAGTCTTGTTTGATCCTATAATCCCTGTTTTCACCCAAAGTAAACCCTTCCCAAGGAAGAACTTATTTCATCTGGGATAATTTTCCTCCCAGATCTCCAATTTCTTGATATTGGCTAAAAATTGGATGATTTGGAGGGAAAAGCCAGCAAAAATGCACCAAAAATGGCATAACTGGGGCAAAGGGATCCAGCCTGGGGGTCAACTGAGGACCCCAGTGTGGAGTGATCCCATTCCTTGAGGAAACATCCCAGTTTTCTCCATGAAGATGTGTTTTAGGGGCAAAAATTTCTATTTAAGTGGATTGGGATGTTCCTTATAAATGATCATTGGATCATCGCTGGGTAGTCACTGGGTTGTCATTGGATGATGTCTGTCATCACATCCATGGGGAGGAAACCCAAGACTGGGCTGGAAAACTGTGTTTGGTGACCTTCATCACCAGACACACCTGAATTCTTGGAAACCTCCAGAATTTGGCTTGGGAATTTCCTGCTTGCTTATGGATCTCGTTGTCTCCTGGCAGATATTCCCTGTCCTCCCAACAGCTCCTATGAGCTCTGCTCCCACACCTGTCAGCGCAGCTGCGGTGCTGCCTCCATCATGTGCCCACAGCAGTGCCACGAGGGTTGCGCATGCCGCGATGGCTTCGCGCTCAGCGGAGACGAGTGTGTCCCCGTGTCCCGTTGTGGCTGCAGCCACCATGGCATCTACTACAAAGAGGAGGAGACCTTCTTCCCCATGGAGCATGAGAAGTGCCAGTGCCTCTCGGGCGGTATTGTGGAATGCCAGAATACTTCCTGTCCTGATGGTGGTCACGGGAAGGTCGTTGACAGCGTCTTCCAGTGTCCCTCACCAGCATCCAGCACCTGCACAGCCATGGGTGACAGTGCCTACATCACCTTCGATGGGGTGGCCTTCAATGTCACTGGGACTTGCTCCTACATCCTCAGCCGGACCTGCACAGGCGACAGCATGACATCATTTGTGGTCACAGTCCAGAAGGAGGCCTGGCGGAAGGGGAAGGTCTCTGGGATCCAAGCGTTGTCTGTGGAAGTCTATGGGGTCAACTTGACCCTAAGCCAAGGCAAAAGGGAAGATGTCACGGTAAGGTGGCACTTCATGGGCCAAATCTCATGGGGCCCCCCCAAAATTTGGTTTCCTTGATGGAGGGGACACCTTACCCCATCTCCAAGCCCAATCCATATTCACCCCAACTTTTCTTTCTAAGTGAGATCCAAAATACCTCAAAACATTGGTTGGAAGGTGTTTTTCTCAAATTTTTAATCCTACCCCCATCAACCCCAAAATTGCTTTTCCTTGGCAAAGGGAGCCCTCACCCCATCTCCAAGACCCATCTCCAAGCACAATCCATGCTCATTCCAACTTTCCCTTCCAGGTGGGATCCATGCCTATTGAATATTGATTGGAATCCAGAATATTGATTGGAAGGTGTTTTCTGCACATTTCTGGTTCCACCTCCTCACTGGAGGACTCTTCCTTCCTTTTCCTAGGTGGATTCCATCTCCCACCATCTCCCAGCCATCCTGGGCGGGGGACAGATCCAGGTATATCCCCACGGGACAGGTGTTCTGCTCCGCACTGACTTTGGCCTCGTCATCCGTTATGACCTTGCCCAGCATGTGACAGTCACAGTCCCTCAGACCTACCAGGGCCACCTGTGTGGCCTCTGTGGCAACTACAATGGGCAGCGTGACGACGATTTCCACCTCTCTGATGGCCAGCTGGCTCCGGATGCAACAGCCTTTGGATCTGCATGGAAAATCAAGGATATGCCTTGTGGCGATGCCTGTCCCCAGGAGGAGTGTCCCACCTGCTCCAAGGAGAAGGTGGTGGTCTTCCAAAAATCCAACTATTGTGGCCTTCTTACGGCTCCTGAGGGGCCCTTCAGCTCTTGCCACCATGTCATCGACCCCACCCCATATTCCCAATCCTGCATCCATGACCTCTGTGTGACTGGAGGGGACACAGGTGTCCTGTGCCAGAGCATCCAGAGCTATGTCAGCGTGTGCCAGGATGCCGGAGTTACCGTGGGGAGTTGGAGGACACCATCCTTCTGCCGTGAGTTTGAAGGGAAACGTTCCTGGTTTGGGGTGATCTCCAGGTGAGATTCCATCTGGAGTGCCAGGATTTGGGGAGGCACAGGTGGAGGGTGTCCCTCTTAGGGTATGAGGAGATCTCCAGGTGAGATCCCACCTGGAATGCCAGGATTTGGGGAGGGTGTTCCTTCTTTGGGGTTGGGTGACAGCGGTGACACCAAGGATGTGGGATGATGGTTATGGGCTGAGCTTTAAGGTCCCTTCCAATCCAACTCAATCCATGACTCCATGAAAATTCCAGCCCTCCCCTGCGCAGCCAACAGCACCTACTCCCTCTGCACCAACACCTGCGCCAACACCTGTGCCGGGAGCGCCACCACATGTCCCCAGACCTGTGCCGAGGGCTGCCAGTGCCAGCAGGACTCTCTGTCTGAGGGCCAGGGTTGCATTTCTGAGGAGCAGTGTGGGTGCTTTGAGGATGGGCGATACTACAAGGTAGTTTTTTCATGATTTTTTTCACTTTTTTCTCTATTTTTAAGTATTTGCATCTTTTTGCCAGGCATTTTTTCCCCATTTTTATACATTTGTGTTCTTTTCCCTGCACTTTTTGCCTTCTTTTCCCTCTTTTTCTGTTTTACCTCTATTTTTCCTGCTTTTTTTTTCATTTTGTTCATATTTTTCTGCATTTACCTCTTTTTCTGTGTCATTTTCCTTTTGTTCCCTAGTTTTATGGATTTACAATTTTTATTACTTCCCCCCTTTTTCCCTACTTTTAGGCATTACGTCTTTATTCTCTGCATTTCCCCCTTTTATTTTCCTGTCTATTTTCCCAGCATTTCCCCCCCTATTTTTGTTGGTTTTTTCCCCTACATGTCATTCCTTTTTTAGGTCGTTTTTTCGCTGGTTTGTACATTTGCATCTCTTTTCCTACATTTTTCCTACTTTCCCTATATTTATGCATTTTCCCTGCATTTTCCTGTATTTTTATGCATTTATTCCTTTTTGTTCTGCATTTTTCCCCTTTTCCCCTATTTTTCTGTCTATTTTCCCAGCATTTCCCGTTTTCCCCCCCTATTTTTACATTCCCTTTTTCCCTGTATCTTTCCCTATTTTATGCATTTGCATATTTTCCTGCATGTTTCCTACTTTCCCTATATTTATGTATCTCCCTGCATTTTTCCCCATTTTTATGCATTTATGCCTTTTTCCCTGTGTTTCTCCCTTTTTCCCTATTTTTATGCATTTACATCTTTATTCCTTGCATTTTTCCCTGTTTTTCTGTCTATTTTCCCAGTATTTCCCCATTTTTGCCTTTTTCCTCCTCGCTTTTCATTCATTTTTTCCCAATTTTTCTGCCCTTATGTCCTGTTTTTCCAGCATTGTCCCATTTTATCCTCTATTTTCATGGATTTCTTTCTCTCCCTCCTCCCTCCCCGCAGCCCCACGAGGTAGTTTTCCAGGATCACTGCCGGCGCCGTTGCTCCTGTATTCCAGGCCAGGGCCTCGCCTGCCACGACTACTCCTGCACCGAGGATGAATCCTGTGAAATTCGGGAAGGGGTCTTGGGATGCATCAACAAAAGTGAGGGAAAATGGGGGGAAAGGGGATTTTGATTTAGTGGGGGGAAAACCTGCGGGAAGGGGAGGTGGAGGGAACAGATCCCATCCATGGCACTGAGGGTCAGGGATGGAGAGGTTCTTCCCATGGTTTCTCCTATCCCAAGTTTTTCCCCATGGTCTTTCCAAGGGTCTTTCCCATCCCTTTGTTCCTTCCATGACTTCCCTCAACTGTTTTCCTATCCCATGTCTTTCCCATCCCATAGTTTTCTCTATCTCATGAGTTCCCCCAAGTGTTTTCCCATGATGTTTCCCATGTTTTTTCCCATCCCATGGTTTCTCTCATGATTCTTCTTCCCAATTATATTCCTACAGTCTTTCCTATGGTTTTTCCCATCCTGTGGTTCCTTCCATGACTTCCCCCATGATTTTTCCCATCCCGTGCTCTCTCCAATCCTGTACCTTTCTCCATCCCATAGCTTCCCCCAAGTGTTTTCTCATCATTTCCCCCAACCCGTGGCTTCTCCCAACGCTCATCCCACACTTCTCCGTCCCTTCCCAGACCCCTGCAAGTCCCTGCAGTGCCGCCCCAAGGAGCGGTGCCGGCCCCGTGGCTCCGAATCCCGCTGTGTTCCAGCGCTGGTGGCCACGTGCTGGGCATGGGGTGACCCTCACTTCCGCACCTTCGACGGGCTGGAATTTGACTTCCAAGGGACCTGCACCTACACCATGGCTGAATCCCATGGGAATGACCCCGGGCTGGAGCCCTTCTGGGTGGAGGCCAGGAATGACATCCGGGGCGGGATCAGATCTGTGTCCTACGTCTCCATGGTCAGTGTCAACGTCTATGGACAGCGGGTGTCTTTCCACCAGAACGAGGATGGGAAAGTCCGGGTGAGTTGGGAAGAGAGGGAAATCTGGGATTTCCCCCAACTTTTTGCTTGATCCGGTGCTTCCCAACATTCTCCTTCTTCCAGCCAATGGCTTCATCAGTACCAGCATTGTTTTGGGATAAATAAGTCAGATTGGAAGGCGGATTGTTGAAATTTTGGGATGTTTTGGGGATAAAATGTTGAGATATGATGGGAATAAAACCTTGGGAATAGAGTATTTGGATATGTCAGGAACAGAGTATTGGGATAGGTGGGGAATAAAATGTTGGGATATGTCATGAATAAAATGTTGGGGTGTGTTGGGAATAAGATGTTGGGATAAATTGGGAATAAAATATTGGGATATGTCAGGAATAAAATGTTGGGATATGGTGGCAATAAAGTGTTGGGAATAGAATATTTGGATATGTCGGACAGAATGTTGGGATAGGCTGGGAATAAGATGTTGAGATTTATTGGGAATAAAATCTTGGGGTGTGTTGGGAATAAAATGTTGGGATATGTTCATAATAAAACATGAGGATATGGCAGGTAAGATATTGGGACAAGCTGGGAATGAGATGTTGGGGTGTGTTGGAAATAAGAAGTTGGGATAAGTTGGGAATAAAATGTTTGTGTATCTAGGGAATAAAATATTAGGATATTTCAGGAATATGATCTTGGGATGCACTAGGAATAAAATATTGGGGGGTGTTGGGATATTTTCGGAATAAAATACTAGGATATGGTAGGAGTAGAATGTTGTGATAAAATACGTCAGGAATAAAATACTGGAATATGTGATGTGTAAAATATCAGCATATGATTGGATTTAATGTTGGGATATGATGAGATTTAATGTTGGGAACGTGCTGTGAATAAAGAATTGGGATATGTGGGGAACAGAATATTGGGAATGAAATTGTGTGTGTATGTTGAATCCAACCCTGGGATACCGGGGAATGCCGGCAGGTGAATGGGGAGCTGGCGCTGCTCCCGGTGATCCTGGTGGATGGGAGGCTCCGTGTCCGTCCCAGCGGGCTCCGTGTTGCCTTGGAGACGGATTTTGGGCTCCGCGTCTCCTACGACTGGAACTGGCACCTCCTCATCGACCTCCCCAGCAGCTTCTTCGGCCACGTGCGAGGCCTCTGCGGAAACTTCAACCTGCAGCCCCTGGATGACGTCCCCGAGGCCGGTGACAACATCCCTGCCCTTGTGGCCTGGGCCAGGGGCTGGAGAAGCTCCGACCCTGAGGCCCAGGACCCACTTTGTTGGGATCACTGCGATGGGGAGTGCCCAGTGTGTGAGGAGAAGGAGCTTTGGGGTGGGAACAGCTACTGTGGGATCATCAGAAAGTCTTTCCAGGGGCCCTTCCGGGCATGTCACACCGTGGTGAAGCCCCAGGAGTTCTACGGCAGCTGCCTGGCTGAACTGTGCCGGAGCCATGGTGCAAGGCAGGTCCTGTGCCAGGTGCTGGAGACGTATGCGGCCACATGCCGGAGAAGCGGGGCCACCGTGGGCGACTGGAGGACACCGGCACAGTGCCGTAAGGAATGGGGGTGCTTTGGGGTTCAGCTCCTAAACCCTTCACTGTTTTGTTCCAAATCTCCCGAGTCCCCTAATTCCATCCAGGATTGCCCTAACTGCACCAAAAATCCTCTTTGTTTCTCCCCAAATCCCTGGTTTCACCCCAAAGCCACTTAATCTCACCCAGAAGTCGCTTAATTCCACTCAAAATCCCCCAAATATCACCAAAGACCCCTTAATTAAACCCCAAAATTGCTTAATTCCTCCTAACCACCCCCAATCTCACTCCAAATTCCCCGAATTCCATCTAAAATCCCCAAAGCCCCTCTAGACCCTCCCTGACCCCTTCTAGACCCCCAGAAGCCTCCTCAGCCAGTTCTGGAGACCCTCTGGAGCCCCCCCTTCCATGAGGTCCAACCTCCCAGGCCTTGGCAGTCTGAGTGGGCACTTGGGGGTCTGGAGGGGCATTTATGGGTCTCTTTTGGAGCAGTGGGATCCATCCTGGTGTGAAGCCCTCAAATCCTCTTCTGGAAGTTCTTCAGAACCTTCTCCTGGTGCTCTAGACTCTTCTCCATGTGTCGCAGACCCATCCTGTCTTTCCAAGATCCCATCCCACATTTTCCAGATCCTTCTCATTATGTCCCACTCCTTTATCCTTTTGTCCCAGACCCCATCCCTTGTATCCCAAACCTCATCTTGTGTTTTCCAGATCCTTCCCACATGTCTCAGACTCCATCCCTTGTATCCCAGCCCCCATCCTGTATGGCCCAGACCCTGCCCTGCCTATTCCCCGACGCTTCCACATGTCCCAGCCCCCATCCCGCATGTCCTACCCTCTTCCCATGTTTCTCAGACCTTACTCCTTGCACTTCAGATCCTTCTCCTTGTATCCCCAACCCCATCCTGCCTGTCCCAAACCCTTGCCACACATTCCTGACCTCCTCCCACTTCTCCAAGTCCCTTTTCTGTGTACCCGAGACCTCCTCCCACATGTCCCAGTCTCTTCCCACATCCCAGACCCCATCCCCCATGTCCCAGATCTTGTCCTGCCTATTTCCAGACCCTTCCCCTGTGTCCCAGACCCTTGTCTTTGTGTCCCAGACTATCACTTGTGTCCCAGAGCCTCCCCACATGTCCCAGCCCCCATCCCACACGTCCCAGCCTCTTCTCACATCTTCCTCCTCATGCTCCACACCCTTCTCCTTGTTTCCCAGACCCTTTGCCCATCCTCCGATCAGATGCTCTCTATTCCTTCCATTCCTCACTGCAAATCCCTCCCTCCCCAGCCCTCCCTTGCCCCGAGAACAGCCACTACGAGCCATGCGGCACTGCCTGCCCTGCCACCTGCTCCGACCCGGACGCTCCGTCCTCGTGTTCCCTTCCCTGCGTGGAGTCCTGCGTGTGTGACCGTGGGCATGTGCTGAGCGCTGGGCTCTGCGTGCCCGTGTCCCGCTGTGGCTGCACCCATGCTGGGCGCTACTACCGCCCTGGCGATGAGTTCTGGAGGGACCCTTCATGCCACTCCCGGTGCCGCTGCGACCTGGAGCTGGGCATGGTGGTGTGTGAGGAGGCCAGGTGTAAGTCAGGTGAGGTGTGTGCAGTGGTGGAGGGCATGAGGAGGTGCGTGGCCACCAAGCACTCTGTCTGTGTGGCCACGGGGGACCCACACTACACCACCTTCGACGGGCGCCGCTTTGACTTCATGGGCACATGTGTGTACCTGCTGGCTGGGCTCTGCTCTGCTGACCCCACCCTGGTGCCCTTCAATGTCACCGTGGAGAACAACCACCGTGGGAACAACCTGGTGTCCTTCACCAAGGTGGTCACGTTGGAGGTGTTCAACATGAGCCTCAGCTTCAGCCAGGAGCACCCCAAGAAGGTCAAGGTAGAGGAGAGGCACGGGATGGGGGGGGAGAGTTTCATAGTATTTGTCAAAATGTCAAAATTTTGGCATTTTGGGGGGGTTGAGGTCATTGTGCAGCATCTGAGGGAGTTCTGAGTCATTGTGTGGCAATTTGGGGGGTGTTCAAGGTCATTGCATGGTCTCCAGGTGGGTTTCAAGGCCACCACATGACACCTGAGTGGGATTTCAAGGCCCTTTTAAGGTGTTTAGGTTGCTTTCAAGGTTATTCCGTGGCATCTGGGTGGGTTTCGAGATCATTGTATGGTGTTACGTTGGGTTTCAAGGCCACTGCATGATCTTCAGGTGGCTTCCAAGGCCACCCTGTGCTATCCAGGTGGCCTTCAAGCCCATCCCATGCCCCTTGGCTGGTCTCCAAGTCCATCTCTTGTCCTCCCACCACTAGGTCGACGGCATCCTGCTGGACCTGCCTTTCTCCCACCCCCACCACGAGCTCCAGGTGTCCCTGCGTGGCATCCACGGCTTCATCACCACAGCCTTCGGTGTCACTGTCACCTTCGACTGGCACAGCTATGCCCGAGTGTTCCTGCCCAGCACCTTTGCTGGCGCTGTCTGTGGCCTCTGCGGCAATGCCAACGGAGACCCCCTCGACGACTTTGTCACCAGCCAAGGCCACCCTGCCCACAACGACACCCACTTTGGGGACAGCTGGAAGGTCACTGAGATCCCCGGGTGCTCGCCAGGGTGCAGTGAGGGCTGCCAGGGATGTGGTGAAGCCCAACGCCGCGCTTACCGTGGGGACAAGCACTGCGGGGTCCTGGTGAAGAAACGGGGCCCCTTGGCCACTTGCCACGAGGTCATCGACCCCGCCCCATACCTGGAGGACTGTCTGTTTGACGCGTGTCTCTTCGAGGGCCACCAGGACGCCGTGTGCCAGGCCGTGGGCGCCTATGTCAGCGCGTGCCAGAGCCAGGGAGTGGCCGTGAGGCCATGGCGCACCCATGCTTTCTGCAGTACGGGGGTCTGGGGGGCTACAGGGGAGCTTTGGAGTGTCTGGGGGTTTTGGGGTCTGCATGGGGAGGTTTGGGTTGTCCAGGAGGGTGCGCATAGTGGTTATGGGGTGTGAGTGTGGGTTTTGGGGTATGAATGGAGATTTTTGCATTTTCTATGGGGGTTTTAGGGTGTCCATGGGGGGGTTTGGGATCTACATGGGAGGGGGTTGAGTTGTCCACGGGGGTTTTGGGGTGTACACAGGGGTTTTTGGGTGTCCATAGGGATTTGGAGGTTTGGAGGGGTTTTTTGGGGTCTCCATGGGGCTTTGGGATTTTACAGAGGGGGTTTGGGCTGTCCATGAGGTTTAGGGGGATTTTTGGGTCTCCATGATGCTTTTGGCCTCCTCACCCCTTCTCCCCTCCCCGCAGGCTTCACGTGCCCCCCGAACGAGCACTACCAGCTGTGCGGCTCCCCATGCCCCCCCACCTGCCAGGACGAGTCCGGCCCCTCTTCCTGCCCAGAGCCCTCCCGGTGCTCCGAGGGCTGTTTCTGCGATCCCGGCTTTTTCCGGAGCGGGGATTCCTGCGTCCCGCTGTCCCAGTGCGGCTGCACTCTGGGGGGTCGGTACTACCCCCGAGGGGTGCAGTTCTACCCCTCCACGCCCTGCACTCAGCGCTGCGTGTGCTCCGGGGGAGGGCACGTGGACTGTGCGCCCACCCCGGGGTGCCCCCCAGACCAGGAGTGCAGGGTGCAGGACGGCGTCCTGGGGTGCCACCCCCGCAGCGCCTGCGGACACTGCCAGCTTCTGGCAGGGGGAACCTACAGCACCTTCGGGGGGCAACTGGGGGGCTTCGAGGGGTCCTGCACCCTCCTGCTGCTGGAGGTGGACGCGGTGGACCCCGAGGAGGGGCCGGAGCCCCTCAGGGTGGCCCTGGAGCAGCACGAGGGCGAGGTGAGGAGGGTGACGGTGACAGCGCAGGGGGTGACAGTGGCCATGGACAGGGGACAGCGCTGGGAGGTCACGGTGAGTGTGGAGGAGGGGGGACATGGCGACACAGAGAGGGGACATGGGTGGGAGGGGGGCTGGGTTGAGGGGAAACCCGACTTTGGGGTGCAAATCCTGGTTTGGAGGTGGGAACACCGGTTTGGGGACAAAAAAGGGGATGGAAATGGGGGGTTCGTGGTCCCAGCAGTGGGGAAAGGACTAGTTTGGGATGAAACCTCTGACTTTGGGGTGAAACCCCTGGTTTGAGGTATAAACCCTATTTTTGTATGTGTGTGTGTGTGTGTATACCCTGTTCTTTGGCAAGCAAACCCTGTTTTCAGGGGATGCAAACCGTATTTTTGGGGTGTAAATCCTTTTTTTGGGAGAGGTACAAACGCTGTTTTTGGGATGAAAACCCTATTTTTAGGGTGCAAACACTGTTTTGAGGGATGCAAACCCTATTTTGGGGAGCTATAAACCCTGGTTTTGGGGTGCAAACCTTATTTCTTTGGGGTATAAACTCTGTTTTGGGGAATGCAAACCCTATTTTTGGGATTATTAACCTTTTTTTTTGTATAAGCCCTTTTTTGGGGGGTACAAACACTATTCTTTAGGGTTACAAACCTTGTTTTCTGGGGTGCAAACTCGATATTTTGGTATATAATCCCTAATGGGGGGGGCGGGGTGCAAACTCTGTTTTATGGGATGCAAACCCCATTTTGGGAATTATAGACCTTTTTTTGGGGGGCTGTAAACACTCTTTCGTTGGAGTATAAACGCTGGTTTTTTTAAGGGTGCAAACCCTATTTTGGGGGACTATAACTACTGTTTTTTTGGGGTACAAAACACGTTTTGGGGGGCTGCAAACCCTATTTTTTGGGGGCTCCACCCCCCTTTCCCCTCCCCAGGTGGACGGCGAGCGCCACGTGCTGCCCCTGTGGCTCGGGGGGGGCTCCCTGGGGGTCACCCAGGTGGGCTCCCACCGGCTGCTCCTCGTGCGGGGGGGGCCCAAAATCCTCTACGACGGCGCCTCCTACGCGGTGCTGACGCCGCCCCCCCCGCAGCAGCGCCCCCGCGGGCTCTGCGCGGACCCCAGCATTTTGGGGACGCCCCCCCCGAACTGCAGCTCTGCGGGCGCGGCGCTCCCCCCGTGCCCCTCCGCGCGGCGCTGCGCGGTGCTGGCGGAGCCCGCGGGGCCCTTCGCGGGCTGTCACCGCGCGGTGCCCCCTCGGGCGCACCTGGGCACCTGCGAGCGCCAGGTGTGCGCGGGGCGGGGCGGGGGAGGCGATCCCTGCCCCGCATTCCA
>VWZF01002181.1:47338-59975 GCA_013396755.1 Sclerurus mexicanus
GGGGTGGGAATTTTTGGGCTGGAAGAAGTTTTGGGATTGGGAATTTTGGGGGTCAGGAATTTTGGGAGTTGGGAATTTGGGAGTGGGGATTTGGGTGGGCAGGAATTTTGGGGCATTGGGAATTTTGGGGGTTGGGGATCTGGGATAGCAGGAATTTGGGGGGTTGGGGATTTTGGGCATGGGAATTTGGGATAGCAGGAGTGTTGAGCTCCTTAGCCCCAGGTGCCCCTCGCTGACCCCCGGTGCCCCTCTCTATCTCCCCCCCAGCCCTGCCGTGTCCCCCTCGCACCCAGTACCAGCTCTGTGCCCGCACCTGTGAGCGCACCTGCGCAGGTGTGTCGGCCCCACCCCCCTGCAGTGGACGGTGCTTCGAGGGTTGTCAGTGCTCCGAGGGGCTCCTGTTCGACGGCGCCCGCTGTGTCCCGCCGGGGTCCTGCGGCTGCTTGCACCAGGGCCGGTACTTCCAGGTGGGTGTGGCACCAGTGCCACACAGTTCAGTCCCAGGCCCTCCCACCACGGCCCAGTTCCAGCCCTGGGTCCTCCCAGTTTCCCCCAATTGATCCCACTCCCCATCACGGCACCCCCCCAGTGTCCCTTATCCCTCTCAGGATGCCCCAGTTCCCTCTACTATGCCCCGCTTAGTGTCCCCAGTCCCTTCCAGTAAACCCTAGTATTCTTCCAGTTCCCTCCAGTGTGCCCCCCAGTGTCCCCAGTCTGTCCCAGTAATCCCCCTCAGTCTCTTCCAGCCATCCCCAGCTGATCCCAGTCTCTCCCAGTCCGCCCACACTGTCCCCAGTCCCTGTCCCCCAGTGCATTCCAATCCTCCCCCCATGTTCCAAATCCCTCCATTTGTCCCTGTTCCTGCTACCAGTGCCTCCCAGTTCATCCCAGTCCCACCCAGCATCTGTCCCAGAGTCCCCCAGAATGTCCCAGTGTCCTTCCCAGTAACCCAAATGTCTCCAGAATGTCCCAGTATTCCAGTTCCTCCCCCAGCATTCCCAGTGTCCCCTGTTTCCATGGAGGACATGGTGATAGGGAGACCCAGGGGATATGGGAACACAGGGATATGGGGTCACGGGGACACGGACCACCTCCCCTCTCCCAGGACACCTCACAGGACCATCACCTCCACTTTTTCCCACTTTTTTCCCCTTTTTGCCTGGAACCCAGATTGCCCAGACCATCCTGACTCGGGACTGCTCCCAGTCCTGCACGTGTCGGGGCCCCGGAGGACTCCAGTGCCGGCCATTCTCGTGCCCCTTTGGCCACACGTGTGGGCTCCTCAATGGCAACCGCGCCTGCGTCCCCCACCCGGGGCGCTGCCTCCTGTCGCCTCCGACCCGCTTCGTCACCTTCGATGGACTCCCCGGGGTCACCCTGGCCAGCGGGATCTACGTGGTGGCCACTGTGTGCGACCCTCAGGCCCCCGGTTGGTTCCGGCTGCTGGGGGACGTAAGGGACGTCGGGGACCAACCAGCGCTGGTGGCTGTTCACCTCTTCACCCATCACGGGCTCGTCACTGCCCACAGGGACGGCAGGATCTGGGTGAGTTGGACCCAAAAGTGTCACCCTGAAGTTCTTCTGACCTTAGTTTTAACCAAAAATCTGGGTTTTCTCCCTGATTTCACACCAGAAAAAAGTCCACGTGGGTTGTCCTGTCCCACCAGCACCTTCTTGCCTTAGTTTTGCCCCAAATTGCTCTTTTTTCCCCCAATTTCATGCCAGGGAAGCACCTCTGTGGGTGATGGTTACTATGACACATCCACAGCTTGACAGACCCCACATTTTGCCCCAAATTGCTCTTTTCCTCCTAGTTTCATGTCAGAAAAGCACCTACATGCGTTGTTCCCCCAATGCCTCGGCCCATCCCATCATTTCCCCCAAACTCCCTCTTTCCCACCCAGACTCCTCTAACCCCCCACTCCCAAATCCCAAAGCCCACAGCCCCATTTCCCCCTAATTTGGGCTTTTCCAGCTCAATGGGGTCCCCACCCCTCTCCCTGCTGAGCTCCCGGGGCAGCTGAACATCACAAAGTCGAGTGGCACCCTTTGGATCGGGCAGATCCCAAGATTCCAGGTGGAACTGGGAGCCAAGGGGGTGACCCTGGAGGTGACAAAGGACACCCGGGGCACCCTCTGTGGCCTCTGCGGCAACTACGACGGGGCCACAACCAACGACTTGCGGGGCCCTGACGGGACGGGCACCAGGGACATGAGGGAACTGGCACAGGCCTGGAGGGCTCCTGACTTCACCCAGGTGGGGCACCAATGGATGAAAAGGGGGAGGGGTTGCGAGGGTTTGGCAATCCTGTGGAGGAAAAAGGGGAAAACAGTGTGAAAAGAGGGCAAAGAGCCCC
Source organism: Sclerurus mexicanus (assembly GCA_013396755.1). Taxonomy (NCBI): domain Eukaryota; kingdom Metazoa; phylum Chordata; class Aves; order Passeriformes; family Furnariidae; genus Sclerurus; species Sclerurus mexicanus. Next base: position 49,696 of record VWZF01002181.1, read on the forward strand.
CCCAGTGAGGGGAAAGAGCTCAAAAAAGGTGCAAAGAGCCTGAAAAAGAGCCTAAAAAAGGGGAAAGAGCCCCCCTAATGAGGGGAAGGAAGCCCCAGAAGATGGGAANCCAGTCTCTTCCAGCCATCCCCAGCTGATCCCAGTGTGCCCCCACTGTCCCCAGTCCCTCTCAGTGCATTCCAGTCCTCCCCCACTATCCCCTCTAGTGTTCCCAAATCCCTCCCAGTTTGTCCCAGTATCCCCCAGTACCTCTCAGTGCATCCCAATCCCACTCAGTATCCCCCTTCCAGCATTCCCAGTGTCCCCCAGTATGTCCCAGTAACCCCCAGTGGTGTGTCCTAATGCATCCCAATCCCCTCCCGTGTCCCNAATGCATCCCAATCCCCTCCAGTGTCCCCCACCCAGCATTTCAGTGTCTCCCAGTACCCCCCAGTGCCCCCCCACAGTCCATCCCAGTCCATCCCAGTCATCTCCAGTTGCGGTCTGGGCATAGACGGAACTGCCTGGGGCCCTGGGAGGTGCCACTGGGGGGTGTCTCATGTCACCACCACCCCCACCCCAGCCTGTCCTCAACCCTGTCCCCTCCCTGGGGATAAAGGCACTCCAGTCACAGCACTGGGACAGACTGGGACCATGAGAGTGCGGTGAGTGGGGACACTGGGGGGACATGTGTGACACTGGGGACGTGGGGACATNCCCAGCATCTGTCCCAGAGTCCCCCAGAATGTCCCAGTGTCCTTCCCAGTAACCCAAATGTCTCCAGAATGTCCCAGTATTCCAGTTCCTCCCCCAGCATTCCCAGTGTCCCCTGTTTCCATGGAGGACATGGTGATAGGGAGACCCAGGGGATATGGGAACACAGGGATATGGGGTCACGGGGACACGGACCACCTCCCCTCTCCCAGGACACCTCACAGGACCATCACCTCCACTTTTTCCCACTTTTTTCCCCTTTTTGCCTGGAACCCAGATTGCCCAGACCATCCTGACTCGGGACTGCTCCCAGTCCTGCACGTGTCGGGGCCCCGGAGGACTCCAGTGCCGGCCATTCTCGTGCCCCTTTGGCCACACGTGTGGGCTCCTCAATGGCAACCGCGCCTGCGTCCCCCACCCGGGGCGCTGCCTCCTGTCGCCTCCGACCCGCTTCGTCACCTTCGATGGACTCCCCGGGGTCACCCTGGCCAGCGGGATCTACGTGGTGGCCACTGTGTGCGACCCTCAGGCCCCCGGTTGGTTCCGGCTGCTGGGGGACGTAAGGGACGTCGGGGACCAACCAGCGCTGGTGGCTGTTCACCTCTTCACCCATCACGGGCTCGTCACTGCCCACAGGGACGGCAGGATCTGGGTGAGTTGGACCCAAAAGTGTCACCCTGAAGTTCTTCTGACCTTAGTTTTAACCAAAAATCTGGGTTTTCTCCCTGATTTCACACCAGAAAAAAGTCCACGTGGGTTGTCCTGTCCCACCAGCACCTTCTTGCCTTAGTTTTGCCCCAAATTGCTCTTTTTTCCCCCAATTTCATGCCAGGGAAGCACCTCTGTGGGTGATGGTTACTATGACACATCCACAGCTTGACAGACCCCACATTTTGCCCCAAATTGCTCTTTTCCTCCTAGTTTCATGTCAGAAAAGCACCTACATGCGTTGTTCCCCCAATGCCTCGGCCCATCCCATCATTTCCCCCAAACTCCCTCTTTCCCACCCAGACTCCTCTAACCCCCCACTCCCAAATCCCAAAGCCCACAGCCCCATTTCCCCCTAATTTGGGCTTTTCCAGCTCAATGGGGTCCCCACTCCTCTCCCTGCTGAGCTCCCGGGGCAGCTGAACATCACAAAGTCGAGTGGCACCCTTTGGATCGGGCAGATCCCAAGATTCCAGGTGGAACTGGGAGCCAAGGGGGTGACCCTGGAGGTGACAAAGGACACCCGGGGCACCCTCTGTGGCCTCTGCGGCAACTACGACGGGGCCACAACCAACGACTTGCGGGGCCCTGACGGGACGGGCACCAGGGACATGAGGGAACTGGCACAGGCCTGGAGGGCTCCTGACTTCACCCAGGTGGGGCACCAATGGATGAAAAGGGGGAGGGGTTGCGAGGGTTTGGCAATCCTGTGGAGGAAAAAGGGGAAAACAGTGTGAAAAGAGGGCAAAGAGCCCCCCCAGTGAGGGGAAAGAGCTCAAAAAAGGTGCAAAGAGCCTGAAAAAGAGCCTAAAAAAGGGGAAAGAGCCCCCCTAATGAGGGGAAGGAAGCCCCAGAAGATGGGAAAGAGCTCAGAAAGAGAGAAAAGAGCATAAGAAATAGGGAAAGGACCCCCCCTCAGTGCAGGGAAAGAAGCCCGAAAAGATGGGAAAGAGCTCAAGAATGCCCCCAAAAGATCGGAAAAGAGACTAAAAAGGGCAAAGAACCTCCTCATAAAGCGGAAAGGTTGAAAAGAAGATGGAAAAGAGCTCAATAAGGGGGGAAAGAGCATTAAAAAAAGAGGAAAATAGAAAAGAGGTGAAAGAGCCAAAAACGGGAAAAAAGCGGGGGGGGAGGGGGGCAAAGAAGAGACCCCACAAAAGGGAAAAGAGCCACAAAAATGGGGAGGGGAGGATAGCACAGAAAAGGGGTAAAGAGCCAATACCGGAGGCAAAGTGACCAAAAAAAAGGGGGGAAAGAGCTCTAAAAAAGAGGAGCAAGTTCAAAAAAACGTGTGAAAAGACCCAAAAAAGGGGGAAACTGCCCCAAAGCTCCCCTGGAGTTTTCCTTTCTTCCCTCCCAGTGATGCGGAAAATCGACTTTTCGCCGCAGCCGTGACCCAAAACCGACCCGGAGCCGGAACAGCCGCCTTTTTATAAGCACCTAAACCGCCCTTCCCCCCAGTGCACTCCAACAAAAAAATAAAACCTATGGAGAAAACGCCGTTTGCGGGTGATTTGTGGGTGGAATTCCGGGAGTTCTGAGGAAAGCAGGAGCGTGGGAATGTGCGGGGGGGTCCCGCCCGTCCCGCCCCCGGCGGTTCCGTGTTCCCCCCCNTCCCCTCCAGTGTCCCCCACCCAGCATTTCAGTGTCTCCCAGTACCCCCCAGTGCCCCCCCACAGTCCATCCCAGTCCATCCCAGTCATCTCCAGTTGCGGTCTGGGCATAGACGGAACTGCCTGGGGCCCTGGGAGGTGCCACTGGGGGGTGTCTCATGTCACCACCACCCCCACCCCAGCCTGTCCTCAACCCTGTCCCCTCCCTGGGGATAAAGGCACTCCAGTCACAGCACTGGGACAGACTGGGACCATGAGAGTGCGGTGAGTGGGGACACTGGGGGGACATGTGTGACACTGGGGACGTGGGGACATGGGGACATAGAGGGACATGGGGGGACATGGGGACGCGGGAGGACATGGAGGGACATTGCAACATGGGGTATGTGGGTACATGGAGGACACTGGGGACATGGGGACACTGGGGACATGGCTGATGGGGGATCCCCCTGTTCCCCCAGGCCCAGACAGATGAAGGTCCCCCCTGTCCTTCTCCTCCTCCTCGGCCTCGCAGAGCAGTGGGGACCCCTGGGGACATTGGGGATCCACAGAGGACCCCCAGGTAAGTTTTGGAGTCCCAGGCCCATCCTGGGAGGTTCTGGGCTGACAACTGGGGGTCCCTGTCCCATACTGGGGGTTCCTGGCCCATCCTGCGATGTCCCAGCTCATATTGGGTGGTGGCCCTGGGTGGTGGCCCTGGGCAGTGCTGGGGGTCTTTGACTGCTGTGTGTCCCCAGGGCGGGTCCTATACCCCTTCGGGCCGGAAGTGGGGGACGAGCCCACCCCCCATGAGGACGACGGGACGAGCCCTGAGATCTTCCTGTGGGAAAACTTCTCCTTCTTCGGGAGAGGCCACCGCTCCTGCTATGTGGGTCACGTGACTGGGGGGACATGGGGGGGTGACACTGGGGGGAGTTAAGGCCGGTGGGAGGGTGGCAAGTGGGACTGGGGCCACCAGAGTTGGTGGCACCTCCTCCTTCTCAACCATGTGGGTGAGTGGGGACCCCGGGGGACATCAGGGACACCCATGGGGCCCATGGGTGGTTTTGGGGTCCCAGGCCCATCCTGGGAGGTTCTGGGGTGACACTGGGGGTCCCAGACCCATACAGGGAGGTCCCAATGTGATACTGGGAGGTTCCAGTCCCACACTAGGAGGTCCTTGACCCATACTGAGAGGTCCCAGTTCCATACTGGGAAGGTCCCAGCTCCATCCAGGGAGGTTCTGGGGTGACACCTGGTTTGGGGTCACCATGACAGGTGTCATGATGGTTGTGATCCTCATGACTGGTGATACAGTAACTGGGACCACTGGAGTGGGTCACTGGTGGGTGCCTCTCGGGTGTCCCATGGGTGCCTTTTATCCCCAGGTGAACAACAATGGGGTGGTGTCCTTTGGGACAAGGGTCCCTGAGTTCACCCCTCAGCCCTTCCCGCTGCCTGGCCACCGCCCCTTCGTGGCCCCGTACTGGGCCGACGTGGACACGCGGCTGGGGGGTGACGTCTGGTACCGCCAGAGCCGGGACCCCCTGCTACTCGAGCGCCTGGCGCAGGACCTGGCACCCACTGTGCCCCCGGGGGACCCCCCACCACGCCCCACCTGGGCCCTCGTGGCCACCTGGGACCGTGTGGCCTTTTTCGGGGCTGCCTCAAACAAGGTGGGACATGGGGGATGAGGGGGAGGGGGCTCGAGGGTCTTGGCCTTCAAGTGTGGTGGCATGAGCCATGATGTCCCCACCCCTGGTGTTCCCAGCCATGGTGCTCCCAACCCTGGTCGCACCAACCCTGGTGTCTCCAGCCACGTTGTCCCCAGTTTTCTGGGGGTCAGAGGGCTGGGGGCACAGCTGGAGGTGGCAGTGCTGGGGTGACGTGATGACCCAGTGATTCAGTGACAATGTCTCATGGTGGTGACACAGTGACAATGTCCCCCCCCAGGTGAACACCTTCCAGGCCGTGCTGGCCTCTGATGGTGTCAACTGCTTTGTCCTGCTCAACTACGGGGACCTGCAGTGGACAACTGGCATTGCCAACCTGGGGGACCCCCACACCGGACTAGGGGGCATTCCCGCACAGGTACGGACACAGGGACACCCCCAGGGACAGGGGACACCGGGCTGCGAGGAGTCTTTGGGGTCAGGATGGGGGTGTGTAAGGAGTTTTAGGGGGAAACTAAGGGGCTTTGGGGCGAAATTGGGGATTTTGGGTGAAATTAGGGGGATTTTAAGTGGAATTAAGGGAATTTTAGGTGGAACTAAGGGGATTTGGGGTGAAATCAGGGATTTTAGGTGAAATTAAGGGCGTCTTGAGTGAAATTAAGGGGGATTTTAAGTGGAATTAAGATAATGTTGGGTGGATGAGTGGATTTGGCATGAAATCAAGCTGTTTTTGCGTACAACCAAAGGAACTGAGGCAGAACAGCCCCCCTCACCAACTACCCTGCCCTGTCCCCCACCTCTGTGTCCCCCCCACGTGTCCCCCCAGGCCGGGTTTAACAGCGGGGACGACGTACACTACTACAACGTGCCAGGATCCCGCACGCCTGCCGTGCTGACCCTCAGCCATCGCAGCAACCTGGGGGTCCCAGGGCGCTGGGCCTTCCGGGTCGACCACTTTGAGGCCACCGAGGGACCCCCCCAGACCCCCTCGGTGCCCCCCGAGTCCCGCAGGACCACGAAGGAGCGGGTGTATAACTGCGGGCTGTGAGCAGGTGACACCTGGGGCATTTGGGAAGGGAGGTGTATCTGCACACCTTGGGCACATGAGAGCCCTCCCCTCAGTCCCCCACAGAGGCCACGTGATGATGGGAACACCAATAAACACCTGCTGAGCAACACCTGTGTGCAGGTGTGTGTGCACACCTCTGTGGGTGGGGACACCTGGTCCATCCCCACCTGGGCCCATGAAGGTGAAGGAACAGACTGGGGGGGAATTGTCACTGAGGGGTGACACCACCTGGGAGGCACCTGTGTGTGACAGACACACACCTGGACAACACCTGGGTGGCACCTGGGTCTGACATACACCTGGACAACACCTGGGTCACATACGGGTGTGACAGACACACACTTGGACAACAACTGGGTGGCACCTGGGCGTGACAGACACACACCACCTGAGGGTGGTTTGGGGGATCCCTGGCCTGGTTTAGAAGGGGCTGAGGGTTCCCTAGGAAGGGTCCCTGGGGGAGGCGATGGTGCCTGGGCTGTTTGAGAGGGGCTGGGGGGATCCTTGGGATGGGGGGCTGGTTTAGAGTGGGATGATTTTGTGGGGGCTGGAGGAGTCCCTGGCATGGTTCAGGGGTACTTGGGGGGTTCTTGGGCTGGTTTGGGGGATCTGCAGGGGGCCCTGGGCTGGAGTTCCCAGAAAACAGGCAGCTCTACCCCCAGCCATTTCCAGTCACTCCCACTTGCACTGGGATATGGTGGAGTTGGAGACCCTCAACCACTCCCATCACTCCTATGGCAATGGGATACAGTGAAATTAGAGACCCACCCTGGCACCAGAGGATGCCCTAAAATTGGGCGGGAGCCCATTCTGGCACTGGGATGGGCATTTCCATGGCAACTGGGATCCCCTTTTTTCCATTAAAACACCCCAAGAAAGAGCAGAACCCACCATGCCGATTCCTCACTGTGTGGTACTGGGATTCAGGATACAAGAGAGTGGATTCAGGGGGGATTTGGTGGGACTTTTCATCACCAGATGAGTGATGCTGGTTTATTAATTAGTAATTAATTAATGTCCGCTGTTAATGAGCGGAGTTCCAGGACTTTCTGGTGGCACCAGGTCTGTCCTGACTGCACCTGCTGACAAGGTGGTAACAAAAATTACCAGAAAACACTGGTATGAGGTGGAAAAACATCGGGATAAAGCAAAAATCCACTGGGATAAGGGGAAAAACACCAACATGAGGTCAAAACCCACTTAGATGAGGAAGAAAAACACTGAAATGAGGCAAAAAGATACTGGGCTGAGGTGGAAAAACCCTGAGATGAGGCGGAAAAACAGTAGGATGAGGTGGGAAAAGACCATGAGAAGTGGAAAACCAACAAATAAGGTGGAAAAACACTTGGATGAGGTGAAAAAATATCAAAATTATGTGGAAAAGCACCGAGATGATGCAGCAAAATACAAAAATGAGGTGGAAAAGCACTGGGACAAAGTGGAAAAACATTAGGCCAAGGAGAAGAACACTGGGATAAGGTAGAAAAAACACTGGGATGAGGGGGAAAGCCCGAGGATAAAGCAGAAAAACACCAAAATGAGATAGAAAACCAGCAGGATGAGATGGAAAAATACTGGGATGAGGAGGAAAACCAGTAGTGAAGTGAGGTGGAAAAACAATGGGTTGAGGGGAAAACCAGTGGGATGAGGTGGAAAAACAATGGGATGAGGTGGAAAAACACCAGGATGAGGTGAAACCCACCAGGATGAGGCAAAAAACACTGAAATGAGGCAGAAAATCACTGGGATGAGGTGTAACACACAAATTTTGGGAGGAAGGAGGCGCTGAGGCTTCTCCAGGCTGAAGGCTGCAAGCTTTTCCCGAGCTACAAGGAGAAGTAATCCAGGGCTCCGTGCCCATAAGGGTTGGACGTCCAGATGATGTCGGCTCTCCCGGAGCTCTCCAGCATCCGGCCCAGCTCGGCACTAACTGCTCCCAAACATTCTCTGTCCAGCTGCTCCTCCAAAATCCAGCCGGGATCCAGCCCTGGCTTGTAGCAATCCACAGGGATTGGATACACGACCAATCGCAGATCTGGCAGGACCACTGTTTTCCATAATAAATCCTTGAGTCCCGCTATGGAAAAGGAATTGCCGAAGAGTCCGAGGGAGCGGAGGAGGGAGCAGCGCCGGAGTGACACCAGCAGGGTGGCCAGGTGGGAGTCCATCAGATGACATTCCATGAGATCCAGGTGGAGCAACGAAGCCGAAGTTTCCTCCAGGAGATGCTGAAGGGGTTGGAGAAGGGTTTGGGAGAAGTCATGGCCGCTCAGATCCAGCCTTTTCAGGGCCAGAGCGTGGAAGCTTTGGGAAAGGAAGGCGAAGTCGGAGGGAAGGAGAGAGCAGAAGGCCAGTTCCAAGCTTTCCAGTGGAGCCTCAAGTTTGCTGCGAGGATGGAAAAAGAGATGTGACCCCTGTGGTGACACCACAGAGCCAGGAGGGATCCACCAATGGATCGAACCTTCCATTATACCTCAAAATGTTGGGATGGTTCGCAAACCCCTGGAGGAACCACAGAGAACGAGACCTCTGATTCCCTCTGTGATCATGGAATAGTGGAATTAGGACTTTGCTGAGGTTGGTAAAGAGCTCCAAGACCATCAAGTTCAACCTCTGAGAATCATAGGATTATGGGATTGTGGAGTCATTGGATCATGGAGCCTTGGAATTGTGGAATCATAGAGTCATGGGATCACGGAATTATGGGGTCATGTTATCATGGATTCATTGCATCATGGAATTATGGGATCATGGTGTCACGGAATTACGGGGTTACAGGGTCATGGGATGACAGAGTTATGGAATCATGGGATGATGGGATTATGGAGTCATGGAGCCAGCCAGGAGCACCCAGCACTGGTGGAGCTACGGGATGCGGCTCTCCCTGTCCTCTGGAAACAGGGAATCAGGAAATTCTGGGAGGCATTAAGGTTGGAAAAGACCCTCAAGACACTCAAGTTCAACCTTTAAGAATCCCAGAGTCAAGGAATTATGTGATCATGGAGTCATGAAATCATGAAATTATGGGATAATGAAATCACAGAATCATGGGGTCACTAAGGTTGGAAAAGATGTCCAAGACCAACCAAGTCCAACCTTTGTGAATTTTCCCAAAGTGCAGAAAGAGCCCAGCTCGGAATCTGCTCCAGCAGGAACTTACCAGAGAATGTGCCTCAAGTTCCCGGACAGCCTGGAGGATCCCAAGTTGAGCTCCCTGAGGCTCTGCAGCTTTCCCAGCTCCCTGGCCAGGCACTGGATTCCCTGCACCGACTCTGGTGTCAACCGCCGCACATCGATATTACTGTAGGGAAGTCGGAGGCTCTGGAGATTTGGGAATCGGGAGAGATGTGGCAAAACCAGGGAGAGACCTCCCAGTCCGAGGTTGTTGAAGCGAAGATCCACCCTCCGCACGCCAGAGGGATCCAGGGATTTCAGCAGACTCACAATTCCAGCCAGGCAGAGCTCCTCGGCTTGGAATTCCCGGCACTTGAGGCGCAGCGGGCCGGCATTCCCAGCCTGGAGTGCGTCCCACAGGATCCCATAGGATGTCCCATTGACAAAGAGATCGGCATGGACATCGACAGATCGTGGAGCTGCTGCAGCGCTGGAACGACCCTTGTGGCTCCTGGATCCACGTTTCTGGAATTCCCGCTGGTGTTTGGAGACCTCCAGACAGGCCTTGGCCAAGGCCACAGTGCCCGACCAGACACTCATCCCATCCGGAGCGCGGCCGGCAGTGTCATCCTGGAGCCCCGTCATGTCCAGCACACGCAGGTGGCATGGGCTGGGCCAGAAAATGGGAAAAACGGGAATGAACAAGCAGGGAAAACCCACAGAAGTGAGTTCTGTGTATCCCAGAATTCCCAAGATTCACCTGGAATCACAACCTGGTTCCTCCAGATCCCGCTGGAGCTGCTCCACCATGGCCAGGATGACAGATTGGATGCAGAGCTTGGAGGGATGATCCCGGAAAAGCTCGCGGCGCCCCACGATCTGCTGGAAGTTGAGGACTGGGAATGGCCACTGAGCCACCAAGTCCTGCAGGACCAGGGGTCTCCCATCCAGGAATGCAGCTTGGAAGAGGATGGGATAGAGCTGGGCAGGGACAGCAGGAAGCGGGCGGTGGGCGACGAGCCGGCGGGCAGAGAGGAAGAGTAGGGAATCCATCGATCTGGGGGGGCTGTGGGATTTTGGGGGGCACATGTGAGATTGGGGGACCCCCTGGATGCACCCAGGGTGAGGTGCAGATTGAGAGAATCCCAGGGAAGCCTGAATCCAGGGGTATCATGGCAAAAAGGGAACTCATGGGAGGAGAGGGGGAGGCAAAGGGGATGCTGGGGTGGGACCCCCAAGGCAGCCCTCCCAAAAAGGGGAGTCCCAAAGCTTCCAAAAAACCCCAAAATCATCCCAGGAACCTCCCCCCCGGATCCTCCCAAACCATCCCAGGTAACCGAGGGATACCCCAGCCCTCCCTAAACCAATCATGGGACTGCCCCAGCCCCCCCCAACCAGTCCAAGGATCCAGTCCCAGCCTCCCTAAACCAG
>VWZF01002181.1:59987-82827 GCA_013396755.1 Sclerurus mexicanus
CCCCCAGATCAGACCCAGCGCCGCCCTCTCACCTCCCGCCGGCCCCTCTCGGCCCCAGCCTGCAAGGCCGCCCCACTTCCGGGTCCGCGCGCGGCTACCACCAATCAACGAGGGAGACCCACGCTGGGGGCGGGTCCTTACTCTTCAATTGGCTCTTATCGCTGTCTGTCATCGTTTTTCTCATTTTCCATTGGTTGAAGGGACGTATTGGTGGGTCTTTTGCTTGTAGGTGTGCCATTGGCTCGCTTCTCTGTCCATCACCAGTCCCTGTCTCCCCATTGGCTGCGGCGCGGCGGGAGCGGGGGCCTCCGGAGCTGTCCGGGCCGCCCCGGGGCCCCCAAGGCCCGCGGGCCCCGCCGGGGCTCGGGCGCGGCTGGTTGAGCGGCGCCGGGAGGTGAAGGCGCCGCTGCTTTAGGCGGGCCGGGCGTGTCCCTGGGGCGGTCTGAGGGGGCCTAGAGCGCACCCAAAAGAGCCCCCGAATCCCCCTGCCCACAGAGGCCGCTCCCCCGGCACAGCCCGAAGAGGGGACTGGTGACCCCCACACTGAGGCGGGGAGGGGACTGGGGCCCCCGAAATCGAGCGCAGAAGGTGATGAAGGGTAGGAGCACCATGGGAAAGGAGAAGGAGGCCGGGAGGGGGTAAAAGGGGAGTGGAAACCCCCAGCCTAGTGCGGGGGGGCTGACGATTGGAGGGCAATGGGAAAAGGGTGGGAGAGGAGGGGAAAGGGGGGCTTGGGACCCCCAAACTGAGCGGAAAGGGGCTGAGACCCTGAAACCGAGCAGAGCGGGGTCGGGGACACCCCCAAACCGAGCTGTGGGGGGAGCTGAGAATTGCGGGAACGGGGAGAAAGGGGTGGGAGAGGAAGGAAAAGGGCTGGGGGAGCAGGCAGGGGTGTCTCTTGGGGGTCGTGCAGTAGCACGGTCTGCCTGGAATGGGGTAAAACAACTCCAACAAGGCCCTGTGGGCAAAGCCTCAGTGGGAAATGAAGAAGTTGGGGTCACGGTGCTTTTGGGTTGAACAAAGCTGAAAGCAGCCCGAGTCATCCATGCCAAAGTGAAACATCCCGAGAGGGAGGGGAAGATGTGGCAGAGCTGGAACAATCCCCGGAGAAAGGAACAAACAAGTGACACCACTGAGAACTTCTCCAAAGCTGCTGAGCTGGCACAGCTTGGACACACCTGAGTGACAGTCCTGCACTTTCTACTATAAAAACCCAGTCCCAAATTTTAAGGGCAGGGTCTTCTGATATATCCCCCTTGCGGGGTGTGTGTGGAGGTTCCTTCCTGGAATGGGGATGCCCCTCAAGTTCACTCCTCGAGGCTGCCCCACAGAGAATTGCCCACAGTCATTGGTCTGGGTGAGTGACATCAATCTCTGCTTAATAATTGGTTTTGCTTTAACACAATTGCTTTAATAGGGTTACTTCAGTATTGCTTCCTAGTACACTGTATAGTAATAGTTGTTACAGCTCCTATACTGTGTAGTAAATAATTCTGATTATTATCTTTCTGTCTAATCACTACCATAATAAATTGTATATATTTGTATAAATGCATCTGGTTTGCCATCCTTGGTCCTGCAGGAGAAAGCTGTATAAAGGTTCAATCTCACCTGTATAATCCTTTACACATAAATCATTGACCAAATCCGTGACTGAGATTGGATCCAGCCACCCCCATCCTCTTCTCTGGGAAGGAATTTAGAAAGCCAGGGGGTCCTGGGGAGGTTTGCAGGTCTCTGGGGGGTGTTTCTGCACCTCATGACTCAACGGGATCTTCTTTAATAGATTTTGTCTGAAGCTTGCACTGTGCCAGTCACAAGAAACCCAGTGACTGTGTGACATCACAGCTCTTTAGCAGCCTGGAGACCCTTGGAACGTCCCAACGGAGCCCCTGTGACTATGTCCTCACTGCCCTTTGGCAGCCCGTGCATACCTGGGATGTCACCACTGACACTGTTCCTGCCAGCGGCAGAAAGCCCGTCCTGGAGCCGGCTGGCATTGGCTCTGCCGGGCAGGGCGGAAGCTTCTGGCAGCTGCTCACAGTAGCACCACCTGGAGCGTCCCCCGCTGCCAAAACCTGGCCACACCAACCCAGTACAGGGCGTTAAGTACAGGAAACTCATCCATGTTGGTCTAAATGGCTAGAATTTCATCCAGAATTTGTTGGTCTGTGACACATCATGATACAATTCCTTTATCGTCTCTACCTATGATCCATCTCTGATGTCAACTGGGTTGTGGTGGCTTTACATTCAGAGTGTTCCCTTTTAGTCCTGTGGATCTTTATTGGTGACTGGGGTGATACAACCATGTGCTTTCCTAGCAAACATCTGTCCAATGTCTGCAGAGGGAAACAGTGCCCTGAAAGCAGGGCCCAGGCAGTCTTCTCCTGCCTCCAGCTCGAGTGCCCTCAAAAGTTCGGAATCGCCATGGTACCATATTCCAAGGGGAAAAGCCAAAAACACAATGCCTGTGGCATTCATTAGTTCCTGAACTTGTTCTTGAAAACATTGATATTTCATCACCTTTTCCATTGTGGCCTCTTTAAGGATCTTTCAGTGTGTTGCCCATGGCAATGGTCAGTAGCAAAGGTTTTGAGGATGGTTGCCAGAGCAACCAACCACAGCAACACATGGAACAGGAAACAGTGGTGGCACCAGGATTTGGTAACCAGGGGGGGTGGTGGGGGCTGTATGATGGTTGCCATGGCAACCAGTCTGTGGCAAGAGATTCTGTGCAGGTTGCCAACACAAGCCTCGGTTCTGTGTGATGGTTGCCACGCCAACCACCCCTCATAATGGGTCTCAGCGCAAATCTCCATAATAAAAGTCTCCAGCAAACAGTGTTGGAGGAGGTTACCATGGCAACCCACCATTATGACAGGTCATTTGCTGGTTGCCATGAAAACCATTGCCATAACAATGGTTCTCTCTGCAAGTGTCCATGAAAATAGTTTCCAAACAACAGGTCTTTCTGATAGTTGCCGTGCCATCTGATCATATCAAAGGGTTTCAGCTCATGTCTCCATGGTAACAGTTCCCAGTAATGGGTTTTAACTGTGATTGCCATGGCAACCAGCTATAGCCACTGGCCTCAATGAACATTGCCTTGTTAACCCAACTCCAGTGACTGGAGTGTGATTGTTTCTGACCTCAGCAACTGGCTGGTGGGAATGTTGCCATAGCAACTGCCATAGCCACAGGTAATCAGATGGTTTCCATGTAAACCGACCATAGCAACAGAACTGTATGGTGGCTGCCATGGCAACCAGCCCTGGCTACTGATCTCAGGGCAGGTGACCATGGCAACAGTCCCTGGCAACGGAGGGATGGGTACTGTGGCAACAGCCCTAGGCCACGAGAGACAGTCCTGGTTGCCATGGCAAGATTCCCTGCAAAGGGAGTGATGGTCCCAGTGCAGGTGGCCATGGCAACAGCCTGCCACAGGGTGGTGTAGAATCCGGGGAGCAAAAGGGACAAAACTCCTGGACTGAAGCACAGACAGTTTCCCTCATGAGGGAAACAAAAAGCTACACACGGAAGCAAAATCAGGAATTCCTTCCCTGCTTCCCACAGGCAGGTGGGTGTTCAGCAACCCCAGAGCAGCTGTTCAGCATCCCCAGGTGAGCAGGGCTCCATCCCAGGGAATGGTGACTTGGGGACACAAATGCCACCATCACTCCCAGCAACTCTCCCTTCCAGCTTCTCCCCCTCCTTTCCACAGTGACTGTGATGCCACATGGTCTGGGACATCGTAATGTGAGTCGGAGTCAACTCTCCTGGTTGTGTCCTGTCCCAGCTCCTCGTGCCCCCCTGCCCGTTTGCTGGCAAGGCAGGATGAGGAGGAGGAAAGGCCTTGGCTCTTGGCAGGAACAGAATTCTCCACCCTTTTCCCAGCCCAAACCCAAGTACACTCCCAGAGAAGGTCCCAGGAAAGGAATTAACTCCCCCTGAGCTCAAATCAGCCCAATGCTGATCCCCCAGCACCAGGGGCCCACAGGGTCAGTGCTGTGCAACCTGCCCTGGCAACGGGGGGCATTGAGATGGTTGCCATGGCAACCAACCTTAGCAACGGGGGTTACGATGGTTGCCATGGCAACCGACATTCAGTAGGATTATGGGGTGGTTTCCATGGCAGATGACTTGTGCAAGCAGCCTTGACAAGGTCCCTGGCAATGGGTTTATTGATGTGTTGTGGGTTTCTCCGATGAGGTTTTTTTGATAAAAAGAAGGGTGAGTTCTATTAGAAGCTGCTAGAGGTTTCTCCTATCCTATAGAGCAGAGCCAATTAGAGTCAGCTCCGAGGAAAACTTACTGCTTCTGAATGATTATGTTACACCCCTGCATGAAAACATATTTAAGAATGGAGTTGTTGTGCAGTGGAAGAATTGCAGCCATGGATGGACATCACAATGCAAACATCAAGGACAGTGCAGGAGGAGAAGGAGGGGTTGGGACGCCATGAATCAGGGAAAGGACTTAAAAGCTGTGATTCCCTGACTACCGTGGTGATGACCATGGTGATTATGAGCTGTCCCCTTGAAGCCCATGGGATCCATTGGGTGCAAAGACCCCCCTGCCGGAGCCAGGGGATGCATGAAAAAGGCTGTTGCCTCATGGGAGGCCCCAAGATGGAGTGGAGTCCTGCAAAGATTTGCAGCTGAGACCCACGGAGGGAGAAGCCCACGCTTAGCAGGCACAGCCAGCTTTTTATAAGAGACTGCCACCCATGGAATGACCCCATGAGAGAGCAGAGGATTTCTTGGGGGGGGGACCCCACAAGATGCAGGGGAAGGACTCAGAGCTATGATTTTCCCCTGTAATTGTGGTGATGAGTGTGGTGAAGCAAACTGTCCCCTTTGCAGCCCACAGAAAAGACCCCTGAGACAGCACATTTGGAAGAACTGCTGCTTAAGTCTTGCACTTATATCTGTGAATGGCTGACCCAACAACAACTGACTGCAAAGCTTCCATTCCCTGTGCTCCGCACCGTCAGGGGAAGGAGGGGGGCATGGACAGACCGGGAGGTGGTGGAAAGGTGTTTCTAAACTGTTTTTATTCCTTATTTCTAGTTCTTAGTTTGTTAGTAATAAATTTAAGCATTATTCTAAGTTCTGCTTTGCCCGTGGTATTAATCATAGCTCCTCTTTTGGTTGTTATCTCTAGTTGTAAATTCCCAGCTGTTTTTTTTTCTTTCTTCCCTCTGGAAGGTGAAAATGGAGAGCAGGGAAGAAAGACATTGAAGCAGTTTTGCTGGACACCAGGCATTTATCCAGGGTCAAAGCACCACATGATGGTTTCCATAGAAACTGACTGCAGCAATGGGTCTCTGTACAGGTTGTCATGGCAACCGCCATAGCATCGGGTCCCTTTGATTGCTGCCATGAGAACCAGCCTTAGCAATGTGTCTTGGTGCAAGTGTCCACGGCAGCAGTCCCTAGCAATGGGTTTCCATAACAACTGCCTTCACAGCTGACCTTAAGCACTGGTTGCCATGGAAACAGTCCTTGAAAAACCCTCTCTGTGTCTGGCATTGCGCACCAGCTATGCAGTTGGTTGATGGTTGCCATGGCAATGTCACAGACTCTGAATTTCATGGCACAAGCCCGTAGCAATGGGCCTTACTGTAGGTTTCCATGGCAACCAAGCATCACACCTGGTACAAACCTTGGTTGTCATGGTACCACACTTAAGAAGGGGTCCATTGATGGTTAGTGCGGTATCTGACCAGAAGAATGGGACCGTACACCGTTACCATGGCAATGGAGCCTGGCTACAGGACTCTGCTCGTTCCCATGGCAGCCACTCCAGTAATGCATCTCCATGGAGCTGTGACCTACGTGAGCAACATGTCCTGGTGATAGTTGCCATGGAAACTGACCACAGCAACAGGAAATCATGACAGTTGTCTGCCAAGAAGCCGATTTGTCGTAGGCTGTCACAGGGGTCTTCACTCCCCTAAAGTCATGAGTTCACAGGCAGTCACACGGGCTCCATTCTGACAACAGAGGTGTCTTTACACTGCTAAAGAGCTGTGATGTCCCAGGCAGTGATAGGGCTTCCATGGTGACATCCAAGGTTTCTCTAGACTGTTAAAGAGCAGGGAGATCAAAGGCAGTCACAGAGCTTTAATCATGACATCCCAGGGGTCTGGATGGCAAACCAGATACATTTATAGAACTATATATATGATTTATTATGATAATGACTAAGTAAAAAGATATTAATAAGAATTATTCACTACACAGTATAGGAGCTGTAACAACTATTATAATATAGCGCACTAGGAAGAAATATTGAAGCAATTCTATTACAGCAAAACCAATTTTTAAGCAGAGATAGATGTCACCAGACAGACCAAAGACCTTGGGCAAATCTTCTTGGCTCAGGCTCGAGGAGTGACCTTGAGGGGCGTCCCCAGTCCACACACACACCCAAGAAGGGATATGTCAAAAGACTGCCCTTAAAATTTGGGACTGGGC
This sequence comes from Sclerurus mexicanus, assembly GCA_013396755.1. Classification (NCBI taxonomy): domain Eukaryota; kingdom Metazoa; phylum Chordata; class Aves; order Passeriformes; family Furnariidae; genus Sclerurus; species Sclerurus mexicanus. Next base: position 66,470 of record VWZF01002181.1, read on the forward strand.
TTTTATAGTGTAAAGCGCTGGACTGTCAGTCAGGTGTGTCCAGGCTGTGCCAGCTCTGCAGCTGGAGAAGTTCTCAGTGGTGTCACTTGTTTGTTCCTTTCTCCGGGTATTTTACAAGGTCTGCCAAATATTCCCTCTCTCTCAGGATGTTTCACTTCGGGATTGATGAGCCAGGTTGGTTTCAGCTTTTTTCAGTCTCCAAAACAGCATGACACTCCCCCCTTTTTAATTTCCCACTGGGGCCTTTGCAAACACGGCACTGTTGGAGTTGTTTTACCCCATTTCAGGCTACAGTATGCCCCTGCCTGCTGTCACAACCCTTTCCCCCACTGTTCCCACCTCTTTTGCATCATCCCTGCAATCCCCAGCTCCCACAGAGCTTGGTTTGGAGGTATCTCCTCTCACCTTGCATGAATTCAGGGTCCCAGCCCCTTCCCACTCATTTAGGGGGTTCGAAGCCCTCTCTTTTCCCCTCTCCCCTCCCCCTTTCCAGTTGTCCACAATCCCCAGTCATCCCTGCTCTTGGTTTGGGTGGTCGCACTCCTCTCCCACTCGGTTTTGGTGTCACACGCAATCTTTTACCCCACTCTCTCATCCCTTCCCACCACCACCTCTTCCTGCCAGCCCCGCCTCCACCCTCCACCACTCACCCACGTTCCCCTTGCCCACAGCTGGGGGTGCTCCCAGCACAACCAGTCCCACCAGTGTGGCCCCAGCTTCCCCCACACACCCCACTCCCAGCGCCAAGCAGGTGCTGACACCCCAAAAGCAGCCAGGCTGTGCCAGGAGGGTCCCAAAAAGTGGCCCCACGTGGCTCTGGGAGCACCAGTCCAGTCCAGTGAGGAGCAGGTGGGTGGCATCAGCTGGCACTGGGCAGAGCTGGGCCCTGCCAGGCTCCTGCCTGCACTCGGGCCCCCCCACCTCCATCCTCCCAGAATTCCCATCCTGAGGGGCGCTGGGGGCAAGGGGAGGGCGCAGATGGAGTCGGGGTGGGGAGCGCTGGGTGCTGCGGGTCTGCCTGGCAACTGATGAGTCATCAGCGGCAAGCGCTCTCATTGGCTGAGGGCTGCTCAGGGTGGGAGCTGCAGGAAGCGGGGACACCCTCCTCCTTCAGATGAGATTTCCATCCAATGTGGGAGCCCACAAGCCACTGGGTGCCAGGTGCCCACCAAAACCACTCTGTCACTGCCTTCCACAACCAGGCACAGGAGAGAAAATATAAAGAAAGGCCCAGGATTTGAGTCAAGGACCAGGAGAGATCCCTCACCCATCACTGTCACCAGCAAAACAGACTCACCTGTTCAGTTCCTGGACAGGAACTGAATTTAATACCAACCAAATCAGCAGGATCATGAGAAGTAAAATAAATATTACAAACAGCCCTCTCCATCCCTCCTTCCTTCCTGGGCTCTTCCTTCTCCCCTCCAGTGGCACAGGTGGGTCCCCCAACAGGGTCACAAGTCCTTCGAGCAAACCTGCTCCAGCATGGAATCCTCTCCAGGGATCCACAGGTCCCTGCAGGGATTCTGCTCCAGCATGGGCTTCAAATCTCAGCTCCAGTGCCTGAAGCACCTCCTGCCCCTCCTTCTGCACTGCCCTGAGGCTCTGCAGAGCTGTTCCTCTCTGGCCAGTTAATGTTTTAATGTCACTTAAAGAATCACCAGCAAAGACATCGGCAGAAAGAGGTCGAATATGAAAAGAGGCAGCACGATAAGTTTTTTTGCAAGGTTCACTCTACTACTTCCTTGATGGTTAAAGCACAGCAAGAAAAAGCAAACAAAAATCAAAAATCAATCAATCGAAGCCAAAATAAACCCAAAACTATTTATGTGGAGGCTGGAAGGGGACTAAAAGGTCTGGGGAGAGAAGAGGGTAGGAAAAGCTAAGGATAAAAAGAAATACTCCTGTTGACTCACAAGGTTCAGAGTAGACCCCTGTGCTAAACTGAGCCTGGACTTGATCAACAGTTTATGCCTAAAGGCCCAACAGCACTTAAATTAAACTTCAATTTAACTGTACTTAATAGCACTTAACTGATAACAGAATTTAAACAATTTAGCAAAGGATTCATACAGAATTTACTACACCACAACAGGAACTCACTTACAGGTCTGACTCAGAAATCCGAAGTCATGAAGAATCCAGGGGAGCAGCATTCCCAGGACATTTGCTAGGGCAGATTCACACTCTCACAGACAGAAAGAGCCTGGACAAGGTACCTGGGAACAATTCCCCTGGGACCCAGAGAAATCCTCCCTTTGGAATGCTTTTGCACCTTCTCAGCAGGCAAAGGGCTGAGCCTCGAGGAGGAGGGGATCAGCCCCGGACCTGCCATCAGTCAGGACCCTCCAAGCGCAGCAAACGGGAGAGTTGGGGGCTCTGAGGGGCCCTGGCAGAGGGAGGTCTCTGTCGCAGCTCCTGTGGCCCCAGAGAGCTCAGAGGGTCTCAGTATCGCTGGTTGTGGGGCCCACACAGAGGGAGCTTTAGGCACAGGAGTTTTCCCTGGCCCCAATTCCAGTCAGTGACTTTCTTTGAGAGTTTGAGAAGAAAATTATGATTCCATTTGTGTTGTTATTCAGGGAAGAAAAATAAGTTTCCAAGGCTTTGGGTTATAAAAAGCAGCACATTAGACAGCACCAGTTCCTGGGGCAGAGAGTGTTTCTGATGAGCTCAAGGGCAGCTCAGCCCAGGAGCTGTTCATCCATGCCGAGGCTTAATGAGCATTTCTCAGATCATAGTGAGGCTGTGGTGGGAGGTGGATGCCCCACCACAGTGGGTTACAAGGAACGTGGGTCACCAGGAATGTTTGTCAACAGGCTTCTACCCAATATGGATGACCAGGTCTCTGCTCTCTGTGGGTCACTGTGGATCATCCAGCGCAGGTCCTCCAATGGATGATGGAATTGAGACAGCAGATGAAGCTCTTCCTGCAGTCAAAGCACTCATAGGGTTTCCCTTACTGGTGGGTCCGTTGGTGTGAAGTCAAGGCAGAGCTCTGGTTGAAGCTCTTCCCACACTCTCCACACCTGTAGGGCCTCTCCCCCGTGTGGATGTGCCAGTGCTTGATGAGGTCGGAGCTGCGGACGAAGCCCTTCCCGCAGTCATCACAGTGGAAGGGCCTCTCCCCTGTGTGCATCCGCTGGTGCAGGGTGAGATCAGAGCTGGTCCGAAATCTCTTCTCACACTCAGGACACTTGTAGGGCCGTTCTCCAGTATGGACACGCCGGTGGATGACAAGGCTGAAGCTGCGGTTGAAGCTCTTCCCACATTCCAAGCACTTGTAGGGCCGTTCCCCTGTGTGCAGCCAGCGGTGGGTAAGGAGATGAGAGCTCTGGCTGAAGCTCTTCCCACATTCCAAGCACTTGTAGGGCCGTTCTCCAGTGTGGAAGCGCTGGTGGTACGTGAGACTAGAGCTCTTGCTGAAACTCTTTCCACATTTCAAGCACTTGTAGGGCCGTTCCCCAGTATGAAGACGCAGATGGACCCCCAGGTCAGACCTCTGACTGAAGCTCTTCCCACATTCCCCACACGTGTAGGGCCGTTCCCCAGTGTGGCTCTTCTGGTGGCGGATCAGGTGGGAGCTCCAGCTGAAGCTCTTCCCACATTCCAAGCATTTGTGGGGCTTCTCCCTGGTGTGAAGCTGTTTGTGGACCACAAGATCTGGGCTCTGGCTGAAGCTCCAGCCACCTTCCCAACACACGGTGGATGTTTCCTCCTCAGAGCAACACGGAGTGGGTTTGGAGTCATTTCCCATGGGGAATGTTTGTGGCTTTTCCTCCCCACTGAATTCCTGCACCGTGGAGCTGTTCAAAATGGCCTNCTCTTCTGGTGGCGGATCAGGTGGGAGCTCCAGCTGAAGCTCTTCCCACATTCCAAGCATTTGTGGGGCTTCTCCCTGGTGTGAAGCTGTTTGTGGACCACAAGATCTGGGCTCTGGCTGAAGCTCCAGCCACCTTCCCAACACACGGTGGATGTTTCCTCCTCAGAGCAACACGGAGTGGGTTTGGAGTCATTTCCCATGGGGAATGTTTGTGGCTTTTCCTCCCCACTGAATTCCTGCACCGTGGAGCTGTTCAAAATGGCCTCTTCCATGAGGTTATGCTGGGGGAATTTGTCCTCCATGGTCTCCATCCTCAGCTCAGTACCTGGGGGAGAAAGGACAAGGAGAGGAAGGAATGAGAAGAAGGAAGAAGACAAAACAAGAACGAACAAGGGAGAGGAAGGAAAAAGGAGAGGAGGAAACAAGGAGAAGGAGCAAGGAGAGGAAGAAGTAGAGGAAGAAGATGAGGTAGAAAGGAGAGAAATGAGAGGAAGGAGGAGAAGAAGGAACAAAGAGAAGGAAAAAGGGAAGAAATATGTAAGGAGAGGAATGAGGAATAGGAAGGAGAGGAAGGAGCAAGAAGAAAAAATGAAGAAGGAGAGAAAGGAAGAAGGAGAAGGAACAAGGAGAGGAAGGAAAAAGCACAAGGAAGAAGGAGAGGGAGGAAAAAGGATAAAGAAGGAAAATGAATAAGGACGGAAAAGGAAGAAGGAGAGGAAGAAAGGAAGGATCAGAAGGAAGATGGAGAAGAAGGGGATTTGCCTCCGGGCCATAGGCAAGGAGAAGGAGATGCCCCCAAACCCGGCCCCGGCAGGACGGCGTCGGCAGCGGGGTTGTCCTGCAGCCGGGGCCATGCTGGGCTGGGAGATGCAGCACGAGATAGGGGCAAAGGGGCACTGACTTCCTCCTCACCTGCCTGGGGGTCCCGCGGCATCTTCCTCTTCCTAACAGCCTCCTCCTCCATCTGGCCAAGCTTTGGGAAGGAGAAATCCTCATCTGAGGGAAAAACAAAGTGTGAGAGTGTTGGCTTGGGGGTTCCTCCTGCCCAAGTCCATCTCTAGAAGTCACCGGGCATCTTCTGCCAATAAAAGCCTCCAAAAAACCAAGACTCAGGCCAAAAAACTCTTCCTAGGAGTTCCTCCTCTCCGGCCTCTCCACTTTGACATTCTGGGGGTCCCCCCTGTCTGGGCTGCTGGGGGTCTCCTGTGTATTGGGGGTCCTCCCTCTCCAGGGTCCCTGCCTTCTCCAGGCTACCGGGGCTCCAGGCAATCCAAGGGGTCCCCCTTCTCCCATCTTCCTATTTTCTGGGCTCCCCCAGCTCAGGGGTTCTGGGGATTTGAGGCTCCCAGGGGTCCCTCCTGCCCTGACTCTCTGCTTTGGGCTGCCGGGTTCCCAGGGGTCCCCCCTCTCCCAGCTCCCCACTTCGGTGTCCTGGGGGTCCCAAGGGTACCACCCCTCCAGGCCCCCCTTTTGGGCTTGTGGCCCCCCTGGGTGGGCACTTCCACCCCTCTGGGCTCATCTCAAATGGAATCATCCTCACATCATACTGGCACAGACTGGAAGTCACTGCGATCATATGGGGAATGTCTGGAACCATGCTGGGGGTCACTGGGACCACACTGGGAGTGACTGGGAGCAAGTGGGAGTGACTGGCTCTATACTGGGGGCTACTGGGCACGACTGAGACCATGGTGGGACAGACTGGGGTCATACTGGGACTGGATTAGGGGCAACTGAGTGCCAAGGTTTGTGAAGGAGGAATCCTGGTTTGGAGGAAAAACAAGGTGTGAGTGCATTGGGTTGGGGGTTCCTCCTGCCAAAGTCCATCTGTAGAAGTCAGGCATCTTGCATCCATAAAACCCTCCAGAATACCAAGATTCAGCCCCAAAACCCCTAAAATGCCAAGACACAGCCCCAAAAATCCCAAAATATTATGATTCGGCTGAAAACCCCTGCAAACCATCAATACTCATCAAAAAACCTCTCCAAAATATAAACATTCAGCCCAAAAAGATCTCCACGTACCAAGATTTACCCCAAAATAACCTCCAAGATTCACTCTCCAGAAACTCCAAAAGATAAAAATTCAGCGAAATAAAACCCCCACACGCGTTCCTCCTCTCTGGTCTCTCTGCTCTGGAGTTCTGGGCGTCCCTCCTCTCCAGGCTGCTGGGGGTCCTGTGAAACCCAGTGTTCCCACCTTTCTGGTCTCCTCCATTTGGGTTTCTGGGGGCACCAACTCTTTGGGGTCCCCCCACTTTGGGGTGCCAGGGGTTTTGTGTAGGGGTCCATTCTTCCCTGACTCTCTTCTTTGGGGTGTCAGGGATCCCAGGGGTCCCCCCTCTCTAGGATCCCTATGTTGGTGTCCCAGGGGTCCCCTCTCTCGACAGTCCCCCCTCTCCAGGCTGCTGGGGGTCCTGAGGGTCCCTCCTCTCCAGGGTCCCCATTTTAGGGTCCCAGGGGTCCCCCCTCTCTGTGCTCCAGGCTGTCAACAGAGGGCCTGACCCAGGAATACCAACCCCATCCGTGGTGGGGTCCCCACATCCCCCCACTCACTGCCAGGGCTCTGCCCAGAACAGCAACTGAGACCCCCCCCAAAAAAACACCTGGGGACTCACAATATCCCTATAAGGGGCATGTGTGGCTCATTTTGGAGTCCTCAAAGATCCAAACATCCCCTCTGAAAAAACACCAGAAATCCCCCAACATATTTGAGGCAAGTTCCCCCTCCCTGGTCACCTGTGGGATGTGGGGGTAGGTGATACTCCTAAGGGTGAAGGGGCTGCAGATACAGTGAGCAATAGAACAGCAACCTTCCTTCTCTTCCTCTCCGCTTCCTCCTCTATCCCTGATCTTTCTCCCATTATTCCTCTTTTTGTTCCTCATCCTTCATCCCTCCTCCATCTGCTTCTCCTCCTCCTCTTCCAGACAACCCTGGATGTGTGTATAGACTNAGCTTCAGCCCCTCCCCGGCCCCCCCGTCTCGGGCGGGCGACCGGGGCGGGGGAGCTCACCCCAAATATCGCGGGGGGGTCTCTGTTGGTGTTTCTCCCTGGGGTGGGACGGGATGTTTGNCTGGGGAATGAGAGGCTGGAGAGCAGCTGCAGCAAAGGGCCCTGGTTGGTGGCCAGTTGGCCATAAGTCAGCAGTATCCTGGTGGCCAGGAGGGCCAACCGTCCTGGGGAGCATCAGGCCCAGCATCACCAGCCGGGTGAGGGAAGGGATTGTCCTGCTCTGCTCTGCACTGGGGCGGCCTCACCTCAAGTTCTGGGAGCAGTTTTGGGGTGACACAATACAAAAAAGACATGAAGCCATTACACAGAGTCCAAAGGAGGATGAGGAGGATCTGGAGGGGAGGCCTTATGAAGAGTGGCTGAGGGCACTTGGTTCATTCAGTCTGGAGAAGGGGAGATGAGGTCGGACCTTAGCAGGGTCTTCAACACTCTCCCAAGGGGCAACAGAGGGGCAGGTACCAATCTCTTCACTCTCATTACTCCCAAGACTCTAGGGAATGGCTGGGACTGAGTCAGGGAGGTTTAGGTGGGATATCAGGGAAAGGTTTTCCCCCCAGAGAGCGGTTGAACACTGGAACAGGCTCGCCAGGGAAGCGGTCACAGCACCAGGCCTGTCTGAGCTCAAGAAGCGTTTGGACAATGATCTCAGGAACACGGTGAGATTCCCGGGGTGTCCTGCACAGGACCAGGAGCTGGACTCTGATCCAGATGGTCCCCCCAACTCAGCCCTCTCTCTGGTTCTATGAACTCCCTGCTCTGCCCTGAGACTCCCGCTCAGCTTGCCCGACACACTCCCTGGAGAAGGGCCAGCCGAGCCCAAGGGAACAAAATGCCCCCAAAGTCTGGTTTACACAAGAGGCTGCAGCAGGGGAACGAGAAAAGGGAGTGGATCGGATCCTCTCGCTCTCTTCCTTCTCGCTCTTTCCTCTGCCTTTCTCCTCTCCCTCTCCTCTTTCCCGTCCCTCTTTCCCAGTGCGGAATCCAAGGACCGGGGCCCTCCTTTGTTCCCTTCCCGCCGCTCCCCGGGCCCATCCCGGCGCTGCTGGAACTCCGCGGGGCGCTGGGGCATTGCGGAGCCGGGCTGGGCCTTGTGAGCCAGAGCCTTGGGGGAGTTTGGGGGGTGGGGAACTGCTGGAGGGGACAATGAAACACATGCCTGGGGCCTTTGTTCAGCCCGACGGGAATTCAGAACGGTCAGCACGGCCCCGACCGGCGGGTCGTGACAGGAGTGCCGCGCTCCCATCAGTCCGGGCCCCCCCGTCCCGGGCCCCCAAGGGAACCATTCCCCCCCCCCCTTCCCCACCGTGGGTTCCCCCCACCCCGCTCACCCGAGAGCTCCTCGNAGGGTGGGACCCCGGGGTGGGTGGGACCCCCAGGACCCCGGGGTGGGTGGGACCCCCGGGACCCCCGGCGTGGGTGGGACCCCCGGGAGAGCCGGGGAGGGTGGGACCCCGGGGTGGGTGGGACCCCCAGGACCCCGGGGTGGGTGGGACCCCCGGGACCCCCGGCGTGGGTGGGACCCCCGGGAGAGCCGGGGAGGGTGGGACCCCGGGGTGGGTGGGACCCCCAGGACCCCGGGGTGGGTGGGACCCCCGGGACCCCCGGCGTGGGTGGGACCCCCGGGAGAGCCGGGGAGGGTGGGACCCCGGGGTGGGTGGGACCCCCAGGACCCCGGGGTGGGTGGGACCCCCGGGACCCCCGGCGTGGGTGGGACCCCCGGGAGAGCCGGGGAGGGTGGGACCCCGGGGTGGGTGGGACCCCCAGGACCCCGGGGTGGGTGGGACCCCCGGGACCCCCGGCGTGGGTGGGACCCCCGGGAGAGCCGGGGAGGGTGGGACCCCGGGGTGGGTGGGACCCCCAGGACCCCGGGGTGGGTGGGACCCCCGGGACCCCCGGCGTGGGTGGGACCCCCGGGAGAGCCGGGGAGGGTGGGACCCCGGGGTGGGTGGGACCCCCAGGACCCCGGGGTGGGTGGGACCCCCGGGACCCCCGGCGTGGGTGGGACCCCCGGGAGAGCCGGGGAGGGTGGGACCCCCGGACCCCCGGGGTGGGGAGAGCGGAGAGGGGCGAGGGCGGAGCTGGGCGACCCCCGGCAGCCCGGAGAGAAGGGACAGCTCTGCGACAAGAAGTAGGAGCCCGGAGAGGGGTGACCCTCGAGAGGGGGGATCCGTGAGATCCCTGGGCACCCCAAGCAGTGAGTCAGTGGAGAAGAGACCCCTGAAACCGCTGGCATTCCTAACGGGATGGTGGAGGTGTAATGGGTAATAAAGACAGAAACATATAATTTGCTGATCAAATTATTTTTGTAATGTTGTAGTTAATGTTTTGCCTGTGTTGCCAAATGCCAAACCACAATGTCATAAACTGTTATGTTAACTGTGAGTTTTAATAGTAATGTCTAAATGTACTTACAAAGATAAGTTGCGTGGGCATAAGTGGGGGTTTGGCCGAAGACGATAAGGAAAGGACCCGATGCCTTCGCTCCAAGGAGGGCTCTGCGCAGGATGGCAGCGGGGAGGGGTCTCTGCGCGAAGGAGACCACGAGGGTACAAATAAACGGACTTGAATGTTTTTTCTCGTGGACCATTGGTGGAGAAGGAGACTCCCCGGCCGCCCAGCGCTGTTTTGCTCATTTGCCTTAAATAAAATTTTGATAGTTTAAAATTTTAAACTTGTGGTCTGTTTGACTATAACAGAGGGAGGATAATCCCAGAATCGCAAAGTGGGGAGACTGCAGAGGGGCAGCCCGTGGAATTCCCTGTGACTTCTAGAGATGGACTTGGGCAAGAGGAACCCTCAATGCAATGCACTCACACCTTGTTTTTCCCCCCAATCCAGGATTTCTCCTTCCCAAAGCTTGGTCAGATGGATAACACTGTGAGGAAGAGGAAGGTGTGCCGGGTCCCCCAGGCAGGTGAGGAGGAAGTCAGTGCCCCTTTGCCCCTGTCTTGTGCTGCATCTCCCAGCCCAGCATGGCCCCGGCTGCAGGACAACCCCGCTGCCGACGCCGTCCTGCCGGGGCCGGGTTTGGGGGGATCTCCTTGCCCTTGGCTGTGGCTGGAGGCAAATGCCCTGCCTGTGCTTCTTCCTTGCTGCCCCAGGCCCCGAGCTGAGCATGGAGAGCACAGAGGACAAATCCCCCCGGCAGAACCTCGTGGCAGAGGCTGTTTTGTGAGAAAAATCTTTTATTAAATTTAGAAAAACGGCAAATGTCTGCGAAACAAAAGGAATATAACAAATAGGAAAATTTCATTACAACATGTGTTGGGTGCCCAGGTCACGCAGGATCCCCAGGAGCACACCTTCCGATTCAAAAAGCTGCTTTTAAACAGTCTTAAGGCCCAACCCCGTTTACAACATGGGAGGGGGGCATTTCTTTTCCCTGGATTGGTTCTTCTGTGTCCCCCCTCATGTCAGAGGTGGTGTTTCAGGCAACATGGCAGCCTCTGTATACCCGGCATGGCCAGCCACATGTCTGAGACTGTTCCAACTATATTCCTAATTAATATGTAATTGCCCTATTCCCGAATGCTTAATCCCTGGCATACATTCCAAAATTGGACTGGATGCCTTACAACTTCCGCAAAACATCTATAGGTTAGTAACAATGAAAACCAAAAATAAACCTTAGGTTAGTAACTCCAGTTTATTTGCTTGTAATAAAACTGGTTTTTCTAGCTCTCATAGTTTTGAATGGCTCCATGGCACAGGAAGTTAGTGGGGAGGAAAAGCCCCAGAGATGCCCCAGGAGGAGGGGCTCCAAACCCAGCCCAGGGTGCTGCAAGGAGGAAAGACCCAGAGCTCCAACCTGGTGGAGCATCAGCAGCTTCAGACCAGGGAGAAGCACTACAAATGCTTGGAATGTGGGAAGAGCTTCAGGCAGAGCTCCCACCTTCTCACCTACCACCAGGCACACACAGGGGAATGGCCCTACAACAGCTTGGAATGCAGAAGGAGCTTCAACCAGAGCTCCACCCTCCACCAGAAGATCCACACCAGGAAATGGCCCTACTAGTGTCTCAAGTGTGGGAAGATATTTTGGAGTAGCTCGGAACTGCTCAAGCATCAGAGGACACACACAGATGAGAGACCCTTCCGCTGCACCGACTGCGGCTAGAGCTTCAACTGCAGCTCCCAACTCGTCACCCCCCAGTGCATCCACACAGGGGAGAGACCCTACAGATGTGGGGAGTGTGGGAAGAGCTTCACCCAGAGCTGTAATTTGACCAAATACCAATGGACTCACTGGTAAGGGAAGCCACACAAGTGCCCCAGCTGTAGGAAGAGCTTTGTCTGCTACTGCAACATCATCACAATTGGAGGAACAGACCTGGTGACCCACAGTCCCAGTGATCAATGTTGGGAAGAGCCCTGTCTGGTGGTCTCTACATCCTCCTGGTTCCCCATAGGCAGGGAACCATGAGACGGGTGAACACAAGGGGGAGGAATAACCATTGGGTCACAGACCAATATCAAAAATTCATTGGGAAGAGTGAATTTTTTGAATTTAGACCCAAAAAAGTCTCACCTGCACCATCCAATCGTTTCTTGTGGTGGCATCAAGCAACACTGGATGATCTTTGAGGTCTTTTCCAACCTAAATAATTTCACGATTCTAATTCTCTGTAGCCCACGGGCATTTTCCACAGCCAAATGGTGATGGATTGGGGCAAAGACCAAGATTTTGGAGACAACAGGGTGGAAACCCCTCCAAAAAAGGCTCTTCCACCCACCCAACTCAACCCCACGGACAGTCACACAACACTGACATGTAAATCTTTTGATCCATCTTTAACCCTTAGAAACACCCAAATCTGGTGTTGTGGTTTGGTATCTCGCTGGAATTCCTCCCTAAAGGTTTGGAGCCCACACCCTAAAACTGTTAAGATGGTTAACAAAAGAACTAATGCATATGCATATCCTGACATAAAGACTCAGACCAAGAGCCTTTGTTCTGTTCTCCCAGCCTGAGAGAGAAAAGGAGGGGGGAAGATTGGCTGAGTTAAAGGCAGTAGGGGGAAGAGCTTCACCCAGAGCTGTAATTTGACCAAATACCAATGGACTCACTGGTAAGGGAAGCCACACAAGTGCCCCAACTGTGGGAAAAGCTTTGTCTGCTACTGCAACATCATCACCATTGGAGGAACAGACCTGGTGACCCACAGTCCCAGTGATCAGTGATCAATGTTCACTGATCATTGATCAGTGATCATTGGAGGGGCGGGGCGGGGGGGGGCAGGTTCCTGGGCTTTTCTGNGAGACATCTGGGGTAAAAATAAGAAAATTGTACAAAGACATCTGAACTCTCACCATTTTACCTGAATTTTAGGGAATTTCGGAGTTGAGGGATATTTGTGACAGGACCCAAGGGAGTGCCCTGAAGCTGTGTCAGGGGAGGTTTAAGATGGTTATTAAGGAAAGGTTCTTCCCCTAGAAGCGGTTCAGACACTGGAACAGGCTCCCCAGAGCAGTGGTCATGGCCCCAAGGCTGCCAGAGCTCAAGATGCTCCAGCACCAGCTTTCTATCCTGGCACCTTTTATGTGGAAGCAGTCACTGAAGGGTTTCAGTTTTGGAGCTGGGCTCTGTCCAGAGAGTGTGTTTTGGTGACTTTAGTTGGGAAGGAAAGCACCAGCCCTGGTGTTTCAGGTGCAGATGAGAGGCTGCCCAAGGGAAGTCAAGGCCAGCACCAGCTTTCTGTACTGGCACCTGGGGTGGGAGCAGTGCCTGGGGGTTTTCACTTGAGCTCTAGGAGCTTTTGGAGCCTTAGTGGTCTGGTGATGCTGCTCTGCTCCCCAGACTGGCCCACAGGAGCAGTTCAGCAGGGGCAGATCTCTCCCATCCCTTGGGCAGACATGAAACAGTGTCCAGGACAGGGCAGATGATGCATTGGGGCATCCTGGAGCCAAGGGGCTGTTGTGACACTGCAGGGCCTCCCTGTTCTGAGGGCCACTGTGCCCCAAGGGCAGTGCTGGCCCTGGCCCCCATCCCTGACTGCTCTGCCCTGCAATGCTGAGCCCACAGGAGGGAGGTTGGTAGAACCCCATGACTGTGACCCACAAAAGAGCAGCTCCACCTGCTCCCTGCCCCACCTGCACCTGAACCACTGGGGCCAGAGCACAGAATGGTCAGACCTGTCTTCTCCCCACAAGGGCTGCCACTGGTCTCTTGCCTTGGTGCCACCCTTTCTCCAGGACCTCCTCTGCTTCCTTGGCACAACATGCAAGTCCTTTATCCAATTTTCTCCAGGGGCACCTTCCCCAAGGTCCCCACTGCCTTTCCTGCCTCCCAGCACACCTCAAGACACTCCAGTGTGTGAGTGCAGTGCACACAAAACAGAAACAATCAAAATGAAGAGTGGGGCCACCCGCAAGGGAAAACTTTTTCCAGGCTGCAGGGTGGACTCGGGAGCTTCTAGCATCACTGGGATGGGAGCCATCCTGCAGCTTGTTCCTGGAGCAGGAGCTGTCCCCAGTTTTGCTCTGGGGACTCAACCAGCAGCACCTGGGAGCAGTACCCCAGGTGGCAAGCCATGCTATGCACCAGGTTCAGCCAGGATCTTGGTGGCACCCTGTGCATTCCCAGGACCCCAGGACCTCAGCTACACCCCATGCTCTGCATTCCCACTATCTCTGACACTCCCACTCCCTCACCCCCCAAGCATCCCCAGCTCCCCCAGCACCCATCACCCCCCAAGCATCCCCAGCTCTCCCAACACCCATCAGCCCCTCCTGGTGAGGAGCGGCTGATGGGCAGCTCCCACGTTTTTTTGAAGCACATGGAGGGATCTGTCCCAAAACCTGTTTGTGTAAGGATAGATTATGGTTAACGTGGTTGGTTTCCCAGAAACAGAAAAACTGAGCAACCCACAGTCCTGCTTTGACCTGAACATCAGGAGAAGGTGAATCACAGGCAGGAGGAGCTGCAGTCCCATGGCATATCCCACATTTGTGACAGTTCTGGATTAAATGAGATGTGGTGGGACAGCCTGTTCACATGAGGTACTGCAATGAAAAAATTGGGAAGAAAATTGGCATAACTCTGAATGTCTTCCTTCTCCTTCCCTGAGCTTTCATTGCTGAGCATGATGTCACAGTCATGCTATAGAACAACCTTCCAGTGAATAAAGGGGACCTACAAGAAAGCTGGAGGGGCCCTTTTCACACAGGCGTGGAGCGATAGGATGAGGGAGAATGGCCTTGAACTGAGGGAGGGCAGATTTAGATGAGATGTTAGAAAGAAATTCTTTGCAGGTTTCCCAGAGAAGTTGTTGACATCCCATCCCTGGATGTGTTCAAGACCAGGCTGGATGGGGCTCTGAGCACTAAAGGTGTCCCTGCCCTTGGAAGGGGAGTTGGAATGAGATGATCTTTAACGTTGCTTCCAGCCCAAACCATTCTAGGATTCTATAATATGCTACAGTATATCATTTTGGTCACGGGCTAGCTGCCCTGGCTGAGTCCCCTCATAACTCCTGTCCATTCCTACCATTCTCACTGGTAGGAAAGAGGGAAAAACAGCAAAATCTCAGCACTGTGCCAGCACTGTTCAGGAATAGCCAAAACACGGATGAGTTATCCACACTGCTTTGGCATGGACAGCCCAACCCCAGCAGGGACACGACAGAGGCACCTCTGGCCATTCCCAGGGAGACCCCCAAACCACTCCACTGAGTCCTAGAGACCCACAAAACCTGCTCCCCACATCCCAGGGACCCAAACCTCTGGTGTGGGTCCCTCCTATGGGACACTCCCCTCAATCTCACCTGCTCCACCGGCTGAGCACCCCTCATGTGCTCCTGCCAGACCTGCCCCACCCTCCACCATCTCAGGCACCCTCACAGGCTTCCAAAAGAAAATAAAACACACAAAGGCATCAAAAGAAAGCTAAAATGAAAAAGCTCAATGCTTGCTCTACTCAAAATAACAGGGTTTTTTTTATTTAACAGTCACTGCTGTGCTTCACCAGTGTAAATGTAGAAACCACTTAAGGGGCAACTTGTCCTCAAACTCCCCTGTTTCAAATGCAAACCTTTCCCTTTGAAATAATAACATCCTGAGAAATTGACATCTGCTTTTACTTCTTCCCCACAGGCAGAAGAGCTGCTAGCAGGGGGCCTGAAGCCCAGACTGGTGCTCTGAGAACTCACCAGTTCCCCCCACTGCCTCTAGCAGAAGGTGGGAGGCAGAAGAGAACAAATTAAGATTTATTGTATAGCAGAGAATCCCAGAAAGGTTTGGGTTGGTAGGAACTGTTAATATCATCTTGTTCCAACTCCCTGCCATGGGCAGGGACACCTTCCACTAGCCCAGATTGCTCCAAGGTCTGTCCAACCTGGCCTTGGACACTTGCAGGGATGGGGCAGCCTCAGAATCTGTGGCAGGTTTTCCAGGAAGGCTTTGGCGTTGGGAACAGCTTGTGCAGAATTGCCCTATTGCAGTGCTTAGGTTGCTGCGGTGGAATTTAGATCGTGGCAGCCTTTGCAAACTGTGATGGGAACCTTCTACTTTATGGAGGTCAAGTGGCAATGAAATAAGATAGCTGTATTATTTTTTTCAAAGGTAATAGCTAGAATTGTGAAATTCCCCTCCCCACTAGTGGTGTTACTATTTAGTGCCTGTGCCACAGGAAGAGCCTGTCACTGCCAACTCTTCGCTTCTCCCAACAGGCTCCTGAGGTTCATTTCCCCACTCACACGTGGTGCACACGTGGGTGCATTAGAGCTGGTTCTACACACGCAGACGAGGAGCTCCTGCAACTTGTCATTTCAGCAATTCCTGGGCCCATTAACAGAACACACAGCTCACCGCGGGTGTGTTCAAGTGCCAGTTTTATTCCTAGAGATGAACAATCAGATACAGCAGCACCAAAAGCCAAATTCCAGTTTCCTGGCTCTCCTTGAAACTCCCCCAGATTTTTTGCCCAGCTCTCCAATGTCCATTCCTTTGCCCACCGGAGTTGTTCCCAGCCCCGGGGTTCCTAGGGCCACCCTGGGCTCTCTCCAGCCCTGACACTTTCCCCAGTCCTGAGTTCGCACACCTTTCCCAGTCTTGAGTCCATCCAGTACTGACAGAGCTGCTGGGAGCTGCAAGTGTTCCTGCTCCCTCTGCCTCTCTGCCTGGAAAACACCACTTCCAGCTCCTGCACCCCCACCTCTTACCTCCTGCATCCTCCGGGATCCTTCAGCTGGATGCTCCTGGCAAAGGGAGCTGCGGGGACTGTGCCAAGGGCAGATGACACGGACCGTGGGTCACGGCGATGCCGACTGAGCCTCCTCAGAGCTGGGCTCTTTTCTTTGCAGAGCAACAAGCGGGGATAGTTCTGCTCTGCAAAGAAGCGAAGAGGGACAGATACTCCGTGGGCTAGGCCAGCACAGCCCCCAGTCCTGCCACGCTGGGGCCCGGCCCTGCGGCCGGACCGGACTCACAGCGACCCCCGACGCAGCCTTATCAACGTCCCCGACCGGGGCTGCCAGCGCCGCTGCTGCCGCCGCCCACCATCCCCCCGTCACCCTCCCCCCGGCCCC
>VWZF01002182.1:0-145083 GCA_013396755.1 Sclerurus mexicanus
AGAAATGCTACTGTTTGGTGTAAATATACCACTACTAACGTTTCACGTTCTTTTAATGTACTTGTTGCACTGCCTAGTGGAGTTTTTCTTATTTGTGGAGATAGAGCATGGAGTGGACTTCCATCGAAACTTAATGGTCGACCATGTAGCTTGGGAAGGCTTACTCTGCTTACTCCTAATCTTACNAATGATGCCATGTTTGGTCAGCCTGTTGCAAAGGGCCCTGCAGCAGACTGTCCAGGCTACCTTTGTAGCACAAATACAAATAGGGGGAATTGTGGGAAACTGCAGCTGGCCTGCAGATCCCTTGACAGAGCAAGAAGAATTTGACCTTGGCCAGATTGTTGTGTACCCGTGAAGATAAACAACTTGCAGAGACTGAGAACCCAGGAGAAGCGTAAGATAAGAAACCTGGATGAGTTTGTACAGACAGTAGTTTGTAACTGTGGCCAATAGGTGATTGTTTGTGTGTAATGAGCACCAATAATGTTAGTGCACGTACACTTAGGAAATATATAAAAGTAGGTGTGTGAAAAAAATAAAAAAAGAAAGTTTCACTTTTATCTATTTGGGACCTTCGCCTGCATTTTATCGTCTGTGCCATCGACACTAAAGAATTGGTTTTCCTTTCAGCTTTATTTTTTCTTTTAAAAAATTGATAAAAGTCTGACTTAGCAGCTAGTTTGGTTAATCTGTTTTCTTCCATAAGTCTATGCAAGAGATACAGTCTCCTAATGTATTTTAAAATTATTGCCTTTTATTATTATCCCAGAAAGAAAAAAGTAAAAGGGAAAAAAACCCCTCACTAATAAGGCATGGGGCTGTTCTGTTGTGTCAAATGGAAACTGTCAGACACTAGTGGAAGTCATACTGGGTCCCAAATAGAAATATATATGATAACTTTTACCTCTTCTACATAAAATATGGCCCCATGAATAAAACTTGTGTTAAGAAAAAAATATTTGCAGTCCCTGAAGAGCTCTTATATCTTTATATACTCTGTTGACAGCAGCCACGATTAATATGTCACATTCTACTAAAATGTAAGGTCCAGAAGAGAGAAGTGCTGTGTATGCCACAGCAGCAAACACTGGCTCCAGAGGTTTGCCAGCAAAGGTCCAGGTCCCTCACAAACAACACCTGATTGATTGAGCTATGGCAGCTTGAACTGAACAAAGTGGAAATCTTTCCACCCAGCACCCCAGGCTCACCTGCTGATGTATCAGCAAAACCCCTTTTGGACTGTTTGCCCTAAACGCCGGTCTAGGAATTGGGGTAGCTGAGGTGTAGCTGGTCACCCCCGGCACAAGCCAGTCAGGTATCTGAAGAAGATAACATCTCAAACCACTAGAATAAGAGTCATCAGAGGAACTGCTGCAGCCTGAGTAACTCTCAGCAAAAGTTTTATGTTACAAAGGAACATCATTCAGGAATGAAATGTCTCACTTACTCATTCCTGTGTGGTATTTGAATGCTAGCTGCTGGTATGAACATAATTCCTGTGGAACTACATCTGTTCAACTTTTCTGGTAATTACTTGAAGGCAGCATGATATCAAAATAAATAGCAAGAATAATTGGATTATTTCAGCAAAATTTGCTCTACATGTAGTCAGTGGTATAGAAACAGACTCCATTATTATTTTCTATTTTAAATTATCTGACTGATTAGGAACTGCACTGCAATTTAAACTGCAAAAGAGCAAGGTATGCTGCATTTATCCAATTTAAATACAATATTTGCTTCTCTCCAGACATCCTTTAAAATACTTTATGACATGCACTTTGTGCAATTTCAATTGCTTTTCCTTTCTTAGGCATATTTTCTGCTACTTTTACAAAGGTTGGTAATGGTAATTCTTGTATCTTCTTATTCACAAAATTCTGCACCACAAAGAAAAGCACAGCTTATCTCCTGACTTCCTTCAATTGTCTCTTTAAGTTTGTGGTCTCAAGTAGGATTAGGAGCATTAGTCCATATATTAGTTCTTTGTAAAGTTGCAGAGACCTAAAATGCATTTTATGCAGATTACCCAACTGATAAGAATTTGATTTTTTAAATTCTTTTTGTTCATTAGGGTGCTAAATGGGAAATTTAGCTCAGTATCCATATAGAACCCTTTTACACAGAGCAATTAAACAGTTGCTAAGCTTGTTCTTTTTCTGACTGTTTAGCTGTTACTGTCAGTGTGAGAAATCTAGTCGCTTTTTTACACCACTCAAAAGGCTTACACCTATATTAACCTGTTAATTCCCTTAATCAATTAGAAGTTAGACAAAGAAAATAGAAATAATCATCTAGAAACAATACCAAAATATAATAAATAGCTCTATCAGGGTATTACTATGTAAGAATATGACTTCATAGCCTTTATTTGTATATTTTTAAGGTCTTAATGAAGTGACTGGATTGGCTTATACTTAAAGGAAGCTTCCAAGTATAGGCTGAGAAAAAGGAATTAACTGCCTTTTTAAAATTCTGTGTTGCTGATCACACTGCACACGTTTTTATGCAGTGTCAAAGGAAGAAGAATTTGGAGCTTTTCTTTCATTGTTGCAGATTCTCACTGGGTAGATCTGAAGCGGTGGGTGAACCAGCATGCATTGTGCTGCTGGGTACCAGAAAGAAACAAAAGGAAGAAACAACCTGAAGAAAAGATGTGTGTTCAACAACAAGAAGAAGGTTTTCAGGGTTGTTTGCTTTCTTTTTATTTAACTGGGCAAGAGAGATTGTAATAAACTGAATAAGGAACAAAAGCAACATCAAAACCCCCCAATCAATCACATTCTCCTCACCACACTCCCCAAACCCCAAAGCACAAAAAAAATAACTTTTATTAAGAATTTTGGAAGGAGGTAGAAAGCAGAAGATTTCAAGTGAGGTGAAGTTGTTGAGATATCATCTTCTGGTACCAGAAGAAAACAACATAAATAGAAGCGCAGCAAATCTTCTGTGGTAGATTCCTGTGACATCCAGAGTTAAGGTTTTACAAAGAAGATGATTACATTTTTGTAAGAACACCACACTAGGTGTGGTGGTTTGGTTTTGGCTTAGGCCTTCCCTGGTAACAAGGTCATAACTAAGGAAATATTGCACACCATTCCTTTACATAATCAGGTGTATATAAGATGAGGAGGGAAGGTCCCTCACTCCTTTCTGGGTGCTTAGAAGACAGCAGGTCTCGGTGTGTTGGCTTCTCTCTTATCTATATGAGCTGAGGCCTAATCTGGCCTAAAATGTTGTCCAGAGCCGCGCGGAGGTGAAGATTCTGCTATTTTCCTGAGGGAAGCTGGTGAGAGTTTATTGTGTTAGTTATTTTATTGAGCTATTCCCTGAGTTTTCCAGTGTGTATATCTGTTTTATTTTATTTCTTTTTTTACCCATTTTGTGCTTTCTTCCCTTTCCCTTTTCCCTTTTGGGGTTGTTTGGGTTTTTTGTTCTGTATATACATAGTGTTTAATTGTATATAAATATATGTGGATATTCATATATTTTTTACTACAATTTTATTTTGGTACATTTTTCTTCTCTTCTGGGAGGGGAGAATCTGTGCGGCCAATGGCTAGTTTTGGCAGTGAGCCAACCCAAACAACTACACTAGGCTAAACTGAAGCATTTGTGTACTGGAGACATGATAGTCAGATGGAACCACTATAGGCTAGAAGCAGAAAGGCATGACACATTATAATTAAAGGCCTCAAAAATAGAGCTTGTCATTGCATGCGGCAAACTTAATTTCAGAAATCACAGAATCACAGAATGGGTAAGGTTGGAAGGGACCACAGTGGGTCATCTGGTCCAACCTCCTTGCTCAGGCAGGATCATCCTAGACCGCATGGCACAGAATTGTGTCCAGATACTTCTTGAATATCTCCAGTGAGGGAGATTCCGCAACCTCTTTGGGCAACCTGTTCCAGTGAATGGTCACTCACACGGGAAAAGTTCTTCATATTCAGGTGGAACTTCTTGTGCATCAGTTTCTGTCCATTGCCTCTTATCTGATTGCTTGGCACCACTGAGAGGAGTATGGTTCCATCCTCTTGTCACTCTCTCTTCAGATAGTTATGGATATTGATGAGGTCTCCTATCAGTCATCTCTTCTTGAGGCTTTATAGGTCCAAATCTCTCAGCCTATCCATATCAGACAGAAGCTCCAGAAATTACTAGACCCAAAGAGAAAAATACAGTCTGAGCAGTTTTTTCTGCATTTGACTTGGTTTATGCCCATATAAAATTGTGTTTGCTGTGACTGATGGCACTAGAGCGTCCGCCTTATATCTGTATCCCAAGTCACTGCATTTTGTTGTATCCTTTTAAACACAGGAAGAACAACCTTTTTAAATATACAGAAAAGATGTTTTCATGCATTCAATGATTGGAATTGCTGAATAATGAAAAAAGTAGACACATATACGAGAAAAAATTTTATTCCCCGGTATGATTTCAAAGTTTTAACCAATGCAGAGGAAGCACTGTGTTGTAATTGTACAAAATAAAGCATCTTAAATATCATAGTCATCACCAACTATTTGTTTGAATATGACTGCATCCAGAAACCTTTCCAAACTGCTTAATTTGTAATTCTATTCCTTACTTTCCTATTAGAAGTTTCAAATCATGTTCTTTGCTTGAAAGTAACAAGAATGTTGCCATGATTTAATTCCATGGAGCATCTTTGTAATTAGTGAAAAGAGGCACTATTAGAAAGGCTTTAGCCCCTTTGCCTACATCCTCCTGGGGTTAGTAATTCAAACATCTCTTGTTCACATTTTCATAAGTTTTAGATTTGATTCTATCAGTTATTTGTCCTGTTATTTTCTATGCACTTCTGATATTTTAAGTGCAGTCTCCAACTTTAAAACTATCTGCTATGATTTAAAGCAAATAATGATTTTTGTTTTCTATGTACATATGTTTCTGGTTTCTATTTTCTTGCTTGTTGAAGAAAAGACATCAGTCCTTTACTTCTGTTTCCACCCATCCCTGCTCTCTGTTGAGGTGCCATGCAGCAAATGCATCCTTAATGTGTCATGGTAGGAGTGGCACTGATGTTTTTTCTCCAGATGAAGGGAGTTTTCTGGTTTTAAAGTAACATCTGTCAATCTGTGTGTGTTTGCTCTTTAGGGTCCTCTTCATGTCAATAAGGGGAACAGAGCTGATGAAAACATGAGTGCAGTAGAGTGAGTAGCTCTGCTCTGCTCATGAGTGGCTTAGAAGATTAAGACAGGGTTATTTGAGCTCCTTTACCAAATGCACCAGTGCAAAGCATGTCATGGGTTACTTCAGAGGCAAATTATTTTCTGCTCAGAGAGAAGAGGACTATTTCACAATTATAGGCTTACTTGGGAGACCAGGGATGCAGACCTCCTGTCCCAGACAGCAGCTCCTGGCACTGCTGGTCACATAGTCTGGCAGGAGAAGATTGTCCTCACCAGGAGGTACTGGGGGGAAGAAACAAAGACCTTGATCATTCTTGGAGAAGACACAGAACAGTGTGTGAGCTGGCCTAGGGAACTGGAGAACATCTTTCCTGGTCCTGTTCCTGGCAGCAATTGGCTGTGGTTGGTAGAGTATATATTTAAAACACCATTTGTTTCTTTTCAGACTGAAAGTGCTAGAATGATAGAAATCAAAAAGTTTTAACTGTCTGATTGACTTGACAGTGAGGTTTTGCAAAGAGCATTCCTTCAAGGTATGTCCCAGTGGTGATTTGCACTCTATCTTAGTAAACAAGGTTGAAACAAGATCATTCTTTGGGAAATCTAATCGCTGTAATATCAAGGCTCTGGGCAGTGAGACCAGCTTGACATTTATGTATTACCTTCTCTGATATGAAGCAACATGTGTTATTCCACATTATTGCCAAATTTCTGTCTTGAATTCTATGCCCTGTATTTTGTCTTAAAAAAATCCAAGTGTCTAAATCTGTGTAGCACTTTTTAAAAAGTGCAATCACCTGCTATTCTCCTACCTACAACTAGCATGGTAATTTTTGACTATAGTGTGGAATTGAACGGATTGAATTTGCAAAGTCTTGTGATATTTTAAAAAGTAAGGGAAGAAACACTGTCTAAAATAGCTTCAATTCTAAGCAGAAATTATTTTAATATTTCTCAAAGTACATTATTTCCTGATGTGTGTTTGTATTTGAAACATCAGATTTAGGATGGAGTATTGTGAGAGTTTAGGGATAATTCCTTATAATCTCTGACTTTTTAATGTAGACATTTAATTTAATCTTGTGTAAGCTTCAATTTTCCTCGCCTTTTTTTTTCCCTGTGCCAGATGGTTACTCTGTATTAGATAATACGGTTTTACTTTTATACATTTAAGTGCTTTAAAGTTTCTTTGTTTATAGAAGTGCTTCTCAGGGGTAGAGCCTTTCCTTGTCTCATATAACCAAGTCCCCTCCCCTCCACCTGCTCATTTAGAGCAACATAAATGCGTGCTGCTGCACTGAGACGCAGGAGAGCTCCCATCAGCAGTAATTGTTGACCTACCACAGTTACAGTCGGTGATCAATAGATACTACTTTGCTGCACAGCAACAGGGCAGAGAAATTGTGGAACCCACCGAGAATTTGTTTTCAACATGCAAACCCAGCTGATGGCCTTCAACTGTAACAGATGTCAGAGAGTGACAGGCACCCTGGGGCACCATGAAAGTACTGCTGCAACCTGACTGGAGAAAAAAGAACGCTATCAAATTACTAAGTGCGTTATAACAAATCACATAAAAGTGGAGAAAAAGCCTGAGCAGAAAGAAAATTACTACTTTCATTTTCTTTCTTATCTTCCATTTCAGCACAGTGTGTGTGCTGCCGTATGCGATGCTATCAACCACTGTACTAATGAGCAGTTCAGCTGCACAAAAACAACGAAGCTTTCACAGAGCTGGCCAAGGGGCTGTGTTGCAGGAGGAACTGGAGAGATTAGGAAGAACACGTCCTCCTAAGAGGACATTAACTAACTTTCTTACTTCAACATATGTAGATTCATAAGTAAATATTTGCAAACTTTCTATCCTGAGTTGACTCTGTGAATTCAATACAATCTAATTCAATGCAGAAGCAAAAACCTAAAATACAGCAATTTTTTCCCCCCTTTGAGTGTTGATTATGTGTACATTATTTAGCTGGTTTTTTTTATTTACAATGCTTTCAATCCTGGAGATGTTAATTCAGAGTTGGGACTTGACTGAATGATGTATTTTTAATTCATTAATAGCTTTGGCCATATCTGGTCATGATCTGTAAAACTGAACATGCGTGTAACTACAAAACTAAACATGCATGGGGTCCATTTAGTCCCAAAAAAATACTTCAAGTTCAGTGACGCAAAAGTATATTAATATTTAGAGAACGTCCATCTCAAAAAGGAAAATAAAAAGGTGGCTGTCTCTTTGTATTCTTTTTCTGGGTCTTGAAATGTATTATTACTATTTCACTGAATGTAAAGAGGAAATATCAAAATGTCAATATCTTCAAGTTCTCTTATCTTTTAAATACCTTGTTGTTGCTTATATTTTGTACAATCTATGCACATTTCTCACACATGAAGGCTCTCATTATAGACAATGACAATAGTGTAGTACTTCAAAGGAATACTATACTTCTGACAACAAAATAAAAAATATTTCTAGGAAGATAGTGCAGTCCTCTACATTTGCTGCCCTAATGTAGCCTGGGGACCATGGAAGAGATTGTCTCCCAAAAGCAGCTTTCCCAATGAAGATTTAAAATTGAGTTACGTGCTACCCAACTGATCCTTGTAGCTAGGTCTAGGACACTCAGAGATCACCATTGTCCTGGGCTTGGAGTGATCTTTCCTCTTAGCAAAACGAAGAGTATGTCCTGTGCAGCACAAATTTTGTGTGTGCAGTGGGCCTGGAGAGAGTGTATACTCACTGAACTCCCAGAGCAGGCAGGGCTGGTGCCTGTTTTCTCTACATGAGACAGTACAAAGTTCTCAGAAAGAGAAGCAAAACAAACAGCTGGACTGGATTCAGGGAGGAGGAAGTTTTCATGTTCTTAGAAGAATATGAACAGATAATGTGATGTAAAAAATATTTTAGACCGTAGTCCCATACAAGTTCATGAAACATTATACTTCCTGTGTCCCCTTTTCTCAGGGCCTCTGCTGTCATACCAAGGCTGCATTTTCTCTGCTGCTGTATTGTGTGAGAATCATAAATACCTCATTTTGCCAAGCATAGCTGCTTGTTATTGCTATCTATATATAGGTTTTTACCATACAACAAACATGAGTTAAACAGATTAGCTGTAGACATCAAGTCAGCTGGAGAGACTTCTGTCACAGCTAACCTGAGTTAACAATACTACAGCACGTGAAAGAAAGCTCAGCTGTAGAGTCCAGGGGCCTTGCAAACTCACTACAAGAATGTGATCTGCTACTAGTAGTGGCAATACCTGTTAACAGGGCAATACAGCTACAAAAATAAAAGGTGCTTTTTTAATATGGTGCTTATACATCTCTAAAATTCTCCTTGTCATAAAATAACATGGATGCCAAAATCTCACTTTTTCCCTATGAAGTACTTCAATTTACAACACATAGCACAAACACTGCAACCCTATTTAGTTATCTTAGCTGGAAGAAAACTGTTCTAACACCCTCCACCCCCCCCACACTCTGATAAACTTTAGCTTTTAAGGTTCTCCAGCTGTGCCTCCAGCAGTAATTGGGGTCATTAGTCTTTGCCTCCCCAGGCTAATTACCAGCACAATCCAAATGTCATCAGCTAAAGAAATGGAGCTTGAACAGGTTAAATGCTGCAGCCATATGCAGGTACAAATAAAGGGGAAGATAAAAGATAAGACTATTTTCTATGTCGGTTTGTATTTTGTTCTCTATCTTAAACACCAAGTTGTATTTCCTTCTACAGGCACTGTTTACTTTAGCAGGCTCCTACATCTTCATTTTCCATGAAATAAGCACAAAAGAGCATGTCTTGACTCTATTCATGCTTAAATTGTGTTCGTATTAAATATATAGCTCTTAACTAGAAATGAAATTCTTTAATTTTAGTCTGAAGGACATTGCATTCAAACTCCAGTATCTAGTAACTTTAGTTTTGATACGATAAAAAACTAACAGATCTTTTCTAAGTTTGGCCAATGTTAAAATTTTAAACATGGGCTGAAAAAGCCACAAGAATGGCTAATGCACTGTATTATGAAACCTTCCTTTTAAAGTCAAAATTTGAAGTCAATTTATGAAGTCTTGTATGCAAAAATACAAATTAAGATATGGAGTTTAAGATGTATACAGGAAAGATTTTAATTTGACGTTGAAGTATAACATGAACTTTAAAATTTTATAGTTAAATCCTTGAATTTGTATTAACATATAGAAAGCATCTGTTTAAAAGTATACTCTGTGACCTGCTGAGAAGGGTATGCTGAAGTGCATTCCTCTGATGAATGGAGGACAAATAAGTTTTTACTTCAGATCCAGAATTTTACTCTTAATTGATGGCTGTGGATTGCATAGTAGGTACTTAGAAACAGGGTAAATCAAGGGTTCTTCCAGTTTCTGAAAGCAATTTTGAGAAAGAGTTCACCATGACAACTCATGTTTCAGATAACTTACAGTCATGCTGATAAATCAAAATGATTCTATGAGGAAAAAATGCAAATTAGTGGGTCTCTAGGGCGAGATTACAGCTATATTTGCATTCCTTTAATAAGAGCATGAGATAGGAATGTGCTGTATGCAATATGTTTTCCCTAGATAAGTATACAGGACTCTACTCTCTAGCTGTTACTGGGGGCTGAACTTCAGGACTTTGGTCACTGAAGAGTGGATTTAGCAAAATTGTTTTAGGACCATTGACTAATTGCTGCACTTAATCATTTAGAGCTGCAGCTTTTGGAGTATGGCTAGGTTTCGTATTGCCCTATAAGGGAGGGAAAATGGAAACTGAATCTGACTTTTATGCAGAGTATCTGGGGCTTTCCTTATATGCTGTGCAAGCAATAAGAAGGGAAATGACGGTTAGCTTTAGGCCTGCTATTTAGGCTTGCAAGAAAATGCTGTGCAAGAATGGATACTCAAGAAATGAAGGAGTTCTGCTCACCTAACAACTTCTCCATTTCTGCTCTCTTTCAACTTTTGTATATCTTCAATTCACACAATTTTGAACAACTTTCAGCCTCTCTCTGGAGGAAAAGAGCAAAATTTTTGAATAGAAAAGTTACACAGTTATGGAGTGCTGGTGAACAGGGCTGCATGCAGCTGGTGACAGGTCACTAGTGGTGTCCCCCAGGGGTCAGTGTTGGGCCCAGTCATGTTTAACATCTTTATTGATGATTTAGATGAAGGGATTGAGACCATCATCAGCAAATTTGCTGATGACACCGAGGTGGAAGGGAGTGTCGACCTGCTGGAAAGCAGGAGGGCTCTGCAGAGGGATCTGGATAGACTGGGCTGATTCCAATGGGATTTCAATAAAGCCAAGTGCAGGATCCTGCACTTTGTCCACAACAACTCCATGCAGCGCTACAGGCTGGGGACAGAGTGGCTGGAGAGCAGCCAGGCAGAAAGGGACCTGGGGGTACTGATTGACAGGAAGCTCAACATGAGACAGCAGTGTGCCCAGGTGGCCAAGAAGGCCAATGGTATCTTGGCATGTATGAAAAATAGTGTGGCCGGCAGGACAAGGGAAGTGATCCTTCCCCTGTACTCTGTGTTGGTGAGGCCACACCTTGAGTATTGTGTTCAGTTCTGGGACCCTCAATTCAGGAAAGATATTGAGGTGCTGGAGTGGGTCCAGAGAAGAGCAATGAGGCTGGTAAAGGGACTTGAGCACAAGTACTGTGGGGAGAGGCTGAGGGAGCTGGGGTTGTTTAGTCTGGAGAAGAGAAGGCTTAGAGGTGACCTCATCACTGTCTACATCTACCTGAAGGGAGGTTACAGCCAGGTGGGGGTTGGTCTCTTCTCCCAGGCAGCCAGCAATAGGACAAGGGGGCACGGGCTTGAGCTGTGCCAGGGGAAATTTAGGTTGGATATTAGAAAGAAATTCTTTACAGAGAGAGTAATCAGGCATTGGAATGGCCTGCCCAGAGAGGTGGTAGATTCACCGTCCTTGGAGGTTTTTAAACTGAGATTGGACGTGGCACTTAGTGCCATGATCTAGTAAACAGAGTGGAGTTGGATCAAGGGTTCGACTCAATGACCTCGGAGGTCTTTTCCAACCCAATCGATTCTATGAGAGATGTGACAAATTCCCCCTCTATTGAGTGCCAGAGCTGGGAATGTATATAAATTAGGAATAATTTGTAGCTAGTGTAGCATATTCACAATTTGACTGAGTCCTTTATTACAGATGTATTATTACAGCTGATGCAAACTGACCTCCTTTGTGATAAAGTGTAACAGAAAGTGTATATTGTATGGACAATAAAAACCTATTTAGATCCCATCGCTGCTCTAGGTGGCTGAATGGTAAAGTTTTCTTTGCTGTAAAATTTCACTAGAAAATGGCTTCTCAATAGTGAAAATGTTTCATTTATTACTTGGCCTGTTGTTGAAGAAGAACAAAAATGCAGGCAGGAAACAATCACTAAGAGGCAGGAAAAGGTCAGGAGATCTGCAGGCAGAAGATGAGTGAAATACATGGCTTGTTGTGAGCAAGGGCCTTCTGTATTCCCACTGCTGCAGATTATTGGTCTGGAGTGAAAGATAAAGGAGCAGTTTCAGAGTCTAAAGAATTCCTGAGAAACAAGGAATGTTTTGCAAAAATGAGGCTTACAGTCCATGTGCCTGTTCCTTCTGTGTTGAGGTGAATGATGGCAGTGAGTTGAGGGGACCCTATAAACCTCCCTGGCCTCTAGATGAGAATGTTGTTCCACAGAGGTTTTCAGATGAAAAGTAAAACTGATTTTTTTTTTACTGGAATGCTATGTAGTAATGCATATTTCCTCAAACTGAAACTTTGTTTGAAAATATTGACTTTATTTTCCCTCCCTAAGAGAATTGAAAATTAGATTTTCCAGAACTGTACTGTAGCAGCACTGCAGAGGGAGCAGGACACCTGTTTCTGTGTCTCTTCTGTGGCTTTGCTGGGGAAATAAACAAGAAGTGTGTGGAGTAAAAGAGTTTTCAGTCTCACTTCTCAGGAAAACAGAATGGAAATGACAGAAGTTTTTTGAGGTTGCTCAGCTAGTAAGCTTTGAGTTGTGTGATGTTTCTGCAACACAGGTGTTTTGGACAAACCCTGTCTGCATTATGTTCTGCAGTTTTTATTTTTGCTGCCCACAACTCTTTTGGAGAAAACACTCAGCTTTATTTTAGAACAAGCTGAGATCAAAACTTGCCATGTTGTTTCATTACAAATTATATTTTGTTAGTGTTTTAATATCTGACATAACTTATTGCATTTTTTCATAGGTCAGTTCATCTGTCTGCTTGAAAAAGCTGTCAGAGAACCTATTTATTTGTTAATGTGCTGTATATGCTTAGGAGTATTTCACAAATTTCAAAAGTGCATTTTGAAAGCTGGTTGAAATCATCTGGAAATTCTTTTTTTCCTGTACAAGAGTCAAGGAATGTGTTTAATTTTGTTTTCCTTCCCTCTTCAGCTTTATTAAATTCAGGTTTGACAGTTGTTTTCCTGAACCAAGTCTTCTCCATAATTGCAAACTTCAGATGTGCCAGAACTGCTGTCACTGTCCTACCATCTCAGATAAAAGTTTCCTGTTCAGGCATCTCTTTGTATTAACATGCTGAGAATGTGCCACAAATGATTCATTACCTAGAGAAAATTCAATAGTTTTCAACAAAAATAATTTTATTTATGGGCAAACAGAGATTGTTCAACAAAAATAATAAAAGTCTTTCATTTAACTCACTTGAATAGACTGCAACTGGCTACCAGGCTGGAGTTCTGAATGAAGCTGCAAATAGAATGTAAATTATGAGTATAAACACCATTATCCATTTTTCTAGTTCATTTCTCTTGTGTGGTAATTCTGCCTGTTACCCTTTCTGATTTATTATAAGCTTTGTCAAGGGGAAAAAGAAATTAGAAATCAACAAATGTACAAGGCTTGTGTATGTGTGTGTACATGCGTGAGAGTAAGTTTTTGTGAAATACTGGACCAGATCACTGGGTGCTTTAAAAGGATATTGATGTCTAAATCCTTTGTTGCATTCTCATATGGATTCACCAAAACAACAGACTTTTCAAGAAGAAAGATTTTTCTATTGCTTTTGTTTTACAGCACATAAAATTATTTCTTTCAAGTATAAAATACTCTGTTATGGCTTTGCCAATGTAGCTACTACTATATCCACTTCACTGATTGCTCCAGGATTCATTCCCCTTTGGTGGAGGGCAGAAAGGTAGAAGATTCCCAAATTGATATTTCTATTGCCCCTTCTATCTCACTGTAGAAAAATGATGTGTGAGCAGTGTGTTCTCAAGCTCTGGCAAATGTTCCTTGACAGAAATCATCTTTGAGATTACTTTTGACTTAAACAAAGATGCTATTTTGGTGATAAAGTAATGCCACTGTTTTGCCTCTCTTCCTCTGTGCTGCATGTACAGGACTTGTTCAAAGTACTGTATCTATTTTCTTACCACAGTCTGTGTATGGGCATCAATGAGTACTACTCCTGTTACTCAAGACTGAAAGGACAAAATCCTAAACTAGTGAATAGTGATGGTCAAAGTTTGATGAATAAGCTGAAATTTCCATGTTGTATGAACTCTTTAGCCAGCAGTACAAAAATGCAGCAGGTTAGCCTTGGCTAGTAACCAAGCATCCACCCGGCCACTCACTCTCCTCTCTCAGCAGGACAAGTGGAGGAAAGAGAAACAGGAACAAGAAAGCTTCTGGGTTAAGGTAAAGTCAGGGAGCTTGTTTATCAATTACTGTCACAGGCAAAACAAATACAACAAAGGAAAATTAATTAATTGTCATTTAAAATAAAAATGCAATTACTAAATCAGGTATGGTAAATAAAAGAACAGACATGCAGACAAGACCTGTTTTCCCCCTTATCACAGACTTAATGTTTCTCCTTCAGACTACTTTTAACCCTTCACATCTCAAGTGGTGCAGAAGGTGTGTAGGGAATGGGAGTGTGGGCTCAGTCCATGGCAGCTCCTCTCTGCTTCTCTTTCATCCCCACACGTTCCCTTTGCTCCAGACTCTCCATAGGGTGCAGTCATTTGGAAATATCCATTGAGCCCAGTGTGGGTCTTCTAGGGTCTGCAGTCATTTGGGAATATCCACAGAGCCCAGTGTGGGTCCTCCAGGGTCTGCAGAGGAATCTGGAGCAACCCTCCTCTCCTTCTTTGGCCTTGGTGTCTGCAGGTCTGTTTCTCACATTTTTCTCACTCCTCTCTCACAGATGCTCTGCAGCTTTTTTTTTTTAACTACCTTCAATGTGTTGGCACAGAGGAGCCAGCAGCATAGTTGATGGGCTCAGCTGTGCCCTGCAGGAGATTCCCTGGAGATTGATGTGCCTGGCATGGGACAGCCCTGGCCTCTCCTCACAGGGGCCTCCCCTGCAGCTCCCTGCTTCCAGCACCTGGACACCTGCACCCAGTACAAGAAGCAGCAGAGAACACATCTGGGATGTATGGGGAATGATCTCCAGATCCTTGGTGGCTCCTCTGCCCAGGGTGTCAGGAATATGTCAGGCTCTCCCCTACTGATGCAGCCTGAGCTGCTTCTTGAGATAAAATTCAGTTGTTATCATCTGACCATTAAAGAAAGGTGATAATGACCTTTTAAATTCAGCTCATATATTCAGGAGGTCCCTAAGGTTCACGGGTCCCTAATAGCTCTCAAATATGTGAAGAGGTTTGCCAGTAAAAAGATAAATTGGACATTTAACAAGGATAATAAAAATCTGATCCATTCCCTTTCCCTGTTATATTCTAAAATTAATTAAAACCAATATTTTTTCTTCATCCTTTTAATAACATAAAACAGCAAGCAGATCTGTACTTCTTCTCTGTACCTACAATGCTGTTCTCTTTTTTCCGTTAGTGCTATGTGAAAAAGCCACAAAAACATATGACATCTTTCCTCTTCGTTTCATTTTAAGGTCCTCTTTGGTGTATTAATGGCAACAGTTTAACTGTAATTTTACTCATGTCTTTCATTTCAGACATAATTGTTTTTAAAGTAACCACTAATAAGAGAGTATATCTGGTGAATGTGATTGCTCATTTAGTAGGTCTTCCCATGATGCCTCTACTGAAAATATGTTATTGATCACTGAAGTCAAATTAGGAAAATTTATCAAGGCTTCTGGAAGATGCTCTTTGTTTAAGGCACAAATGCTTTCTTAAACCCCAGTGGTTGTGGACAAAATCCATGTTTTTTTTTTTTTTTGAAGGTATGAACATGTAACTTACTCTTAATTACTATTGACAGAGCTGTATTCTTTTGTGGTTTCTTGTGGCTTATGAAATTTTTAAGCAGGTCTTTGAATCCTCAGAGTTGCACTTGTGAGTAAGCTGTGCCTTTCCTTGCAGAGGGGTGAAGGAGCCTTCTTATTGCACAGAGATGTGTGTACAGGTACAAACCCTGTGAAGATAAGTCATAGACCAATTTTCTTAAGGAACTTGGAAAAAGACATTTATCAAAAAGAAAATCATAATGGGATGACAGACACTCTTTTGTTCTCTGATAGTTTGCATAGTCTTGCTTTAGGAATCACCACATATTTGTAGACACAGGAACATCTACTTTAGATGGAAGAAAAAGACCAGTAAGCGCTTTAACTCTCTCTGTTCTTTACCTAGCTATACATGACAAGCTCAAGCTCCAGAAAATTCTAGTACAAATCATTTGCACGACAAGTGTTCATCTCATAGGATGTAAAAGGTATAATTTGCATTTAATATTCTTTCTAAACATGTTATATTTTGGGAAACAGTTACTTTGGGCTATGCTAAAAGGCTTTATAAACACAGAAGAGAAATGAGAAAAGGCCCACACAAAACAAAGGTGCAACATTTTTACATAGTGAGACACTGCATAGACCTTTTTAGGTAAGCTTCTAATGCTAGCCTCCTGCAGCAGTTCACAGAAGTAAAGCTCTCCTAGTCTGCAGTTCTGACCTATTTCTAGTTGTCTACTTTAGAATGAGATGAATCACATGCTAGAAGGAACGTATTCATGACATGAACTTGAAAGGAAGCCTGGGGTGACTAGCTCAGATTTAAATGTCTGTGCTATTCGATTTGGGAAGAGAAATCCCATTCCTCTTACCTTATTTCTTCTTGGTGAGAGATGGGGAAATTTGACAGGTAGTTGATTCTCTGTGTAGCTGTTGAAAATACCACATTTGGAGCCATAAATGTCTTTATTCTATTCTCAGTAATATTTAACAAACTGCAAATGGAGATTGGTAGTGTACAGAGAATGCATATGTTCCTGACAAGTCACCTTCAGGGGAATGAGCTTACAACCTTAGAAAGAAGGATAGTTTAATGATATACTTCTGCTTGACTGGTTTAATATCCTTGCTTTAAAAGAATAAGTATCATTCTCATCTTCTTGAGGCTGTTGTTGAGATTCTGTTTTACATTCTTACATGGTGCTTGTAAGTACCACATATTTATCTGAACAAAATCCCTGAAAGAAATGAAAAACCTACTTTTCCACTTTACACAAATCGGAATCTTAAGCACAGGCAGAATTTGCCATTGGCCAAGTCCCACAACAAATCTATCCCAGATGAGGAGACTTAAAGATCTTTCTCTCATGTCCTCTGCTTTAATTAGACCAATCCTTTTTCTCTACAGCAGATGTTGATAGGAAACCTCATTTGTACCAAGCATAAATATGTGATGGTCATAACAACCCCCTGTTCCTCCTGTTAGGGGATTGATTGTACTTAGCATTGATCCAAGACCTTGCTAATGAAGTTGTGTTTTTTTCTCGAATGGGACCAGTTTATCAGTGTAGCACTATAGAAAGCTTTTTTGTTTCAGAAGCCACTCACACATCCCTAACACAACATTAAACTCTGAACTGAGTCTTAAAAGGAATATCAGGGTAATCCTTAATATTTCAAATAATCTGTATAGAAGGGCTTGGTTACCTCTGTTTAGGAAGAGACCTTTTAACTTTAATTTGAACCATAGAAAATATTAAAAGATGAGTATAACTACTAAAAAACTCCAAGTGTACTAAATTTTAGCTTCCTGCATGGGTGGGTAACTTAAGAAAAAAATCCAAAGCTATGTTGTTGGTCTATATGTGTGCATAGATATATATAGATATATATATATATATACACATATAAGACAGAACAATACTGGAGCTTTCCTATTTTTAATCTAGCTGATTTGGGTACTGGTAGTACAGTACCTGCAAGACTTCTTGGACCAGCAAGGAAAGATTTTGGATTTATGGTGTGCTCTTAGTTCTGTGGTTGAACTTGCAAACACGTTTGAATAAATTAGGTTACATCTGGTTTATCAATGCTGTGCTGCATCTCAATCTGAGCATGCTTTGGACTGGTGTATAAGTGAGGGCAGATAAAGATGACTAGCAGCATATGGTAATACATAATGAAGTTGAATTTTTCTCTGATTCACAGTTACAGTTTTATAGCATCTCCCTGCGTTGGTTATGCATTGAGCTGTTTTTGCAGGCAAATGGGAGGTTAAATCCCAAGCAGTTTAGTGGTAAACAGCAAAGAATAAATGCCTGTTTATGTGATTAGAGTCAAATACTAAATGTCACCAACCTTCCACACAAGGAGATGAAGAAATTCACAGAGATGAGCTCTTGTCAATGAAAAGGTGTCTCAGCCATTGAAGAACCTGCTGCAGCAGGGTGGTGATCTGGCACTAGGTGGCTGCCACGCGGGCATGGAAAACATATTGCCAGTGTGGATTCAATAGAATGACCAGAGCAGGAATGGGTTAACATGAAGGAAATGAAGTATTTTACTCCTCACCATAGCTTTAAATTTCATTTGGGAGCAAGCAGAACTTGTCATAGCAAGAGTAAATTTCATACTCTTACCCCTACTGAAGTGGCATGTAACTGTAGTTTTCCTAGGGTAGAAGTGTTAGCCCCAAGAGAAGACCTTTGCTGGACTGTGCAATAAAAAAGTAGTCACTGAGCCCAAGCTTCTATGTGCAAAGTGTGTGGAAAATCCCATTCCAAATCTGTGAAAGAAGTAGATACCAGACAAAACGTTCCTCCCCTCAGAAAAGGTGCTTTAAAAAAAAAAAATAATATGGGAGATGTGAGACTGTGACTGAGCCTCAGTTAATTTTTTTTTCCCATTTGCCAGACAAGTTATTTAATTTCAAGACTAGAAATAAGACCAGAGTGGAAGTTGCCCCTTTTGTGTGCAGAGGTACATATTGTCTGAGTACCTCAGTGTGGGAGGCTGGCATCTCAGACATGCATCCTGACTGCTCCATCTCTTTTTCTCTAGCTCTGGCAATAACTGAGTGTTTTATAAAAGGCAGAAAACACTTCAGCTGAGACTGTGAGGGGGACATGCCTCAGACAAGTACTGCTGTGTGTGTTTCTGAGCAAAGTCAAGTTCCTACTTCCTGTTCTTGCTCTCTTCCAGCCAGGCCAGTAAACTCATAATTTACTGAAAATTCAATGTAAAAACTTGTATACTTCATCAGAAGTTGCAGTATCTGTGCAAAATTTTTTTCCAAGGGAGAAGAAAGAAAAAAATAAATTCCCAGACAGCTCTAATTCTTCTGCACTTCCATTAGCTTCATAGGGATGACTAGTGAGTAATATCCACTCTTACAATTAACAGTGTTGCAGAACTGAGTTTTAAATCAATGCTTGTTCTTTTCCAAAAGCCAGACACCCTGAGGAGTGAGTAAACAGAGCCTGAGGAAAAATTGATAGGATAGATCTCTACACTAGAAACAAATACTTTAATTTGTGTTTATAGCACAAGCGTGCTGTCTAATGCAAAACAGCTTTGTTCATTAATGCTACATTCTATTGCTAACACTCTCCACCAAATAAAGACCAAGTTTCCCTTTAATTTCTAAATGATCCAGGCTATAGTTATCTTTTTAATTATTTTTTTCCTTGATAATTGTTAATACTAGAATTTATTGCCAAAATTAAAGCCAGGTAAATTCTATAGAATAGGAGTTTATGCAGTGTAAGGGTTGTGTTTTTAAATTTCTGGTACTATATGAAAAATAGAATTTACTGCAGTATATTTTGGGACATAAATTTTTCAATGCTTTTTTCAGCATTTTTTGTGTGCTTATTCTTTTCAGTTTCAGAAAGAATCTCAGAAAATACCTAGATGAGTTTAGGTTCTGTTTTTCCCCTTCAAGCTTTATGGATAATATTGCATTTTTCCTATTCTCTTTGAATTTTTTTTTTTTTTAATAGAAAGGATTGTTGAGACTGTGCTGAGTTTGCTTTCAAGAGAGTAGATAATCACACAGGAGTGAGTGGTAAAACACTGTATCTTTTGAATTCTTGTTGAATTCTTGTGCTGAAACTAGACTGAGGAGTTGAAAAACTTTGGTAGAGAGCCAATGAAATTGAAGTTGAAGAGGAAAATTGAAAATCAATGGGAAATTATGGAAATCTTAAATGTGTGTGTTGCATGACTTGAACAGATCTTGCACGACAGTGTCTCACTAATAATGGCTTCAACTTTTGTACTGAGGACCATAACCTGCTACACTGAAACTGGAGCCCTGAAATCCTGGACTACTAGAGAGTGCTCAGGTAGCTGCCTTTGGAAGGATTGTTCTTCTTCTGCTCAAAGTATGAGCAGCCGTTAGGAAGTTGTGGTCGGTATTCATCTCTGGTGTTTCAGGAACAGAGCTAAGGAGTGATTAGCATAAATTATACCTTTTTTTTTTTTTCCCTCTAAAGGTAACATTAGCAAAAGTCTGGATCTAAATAGCATCAGGATGTGTTACCTTGAATGTGAACCTGAACAAGTAAGTGGGACCTTCGGGCCATGATTTAACAGCATTCTGATGAACAGAGTGCCTGAGATGAAATGTTCCTTAAACGCTTACAGATGTCTTGGTTGCAGAGGTAGCCTAAAGAAATAGAGAAAAGTTATCACTCCCTACTAGGTCATACTGAAAAACATTAATCAGGCAAATGTTGCAGCTCAGCAGGAGCACAGCACAGATACCTGAATTAGCTTCTAATAAGTATGGGAACAGCTGAGCTTATTAGCTTATGCATATCACCTTAAAAACATAGGCACACTGTTTTTGGAATGTTTGCCTAACTACCTTCATGGGGCTGAATTGCATGGTCTGCATGTATTATCATTCAGTATAAACTGAGGGATTTTTACAATTTGCCTCTTTACATGGAATAAAATCACTGGAGAAATCAGCTACTTTCAGTTGTTCTGTACTACTGTCCAGCTGAGTCACCAAAACAGTTTGAAACAAAAAATTTATAATGAGGACAGCTGTGCATGCACAAGGAAACTGGAGTAGGCATTAGGAAGATAAATATTATTTTTCTCCCTTATCCCCAGAGGAGATCTATTTCTTTTGTCTCATGGCAGAGTATACAAGGAGGTGAAAAATAGACACATGTAGGTTGGCTGCTATACTAGTGTCACTTTTTTAAAAAAAAATTACTTGTTCCAGTTGTGGAATAAGCCTGCAAGTCTTGGCTACCAATCCGAGATTCCCAAAGGAAATTTGAATTGAGAATTTTGACTAGCAAGTGGTAGGGGGTACCTGGTGAATGCAGGAGGGTAGTTTGTTCCCAGTGTAAGAACTAAGGACTGCTGAGATTCTTCAGGGAATGGGGTTATTGCTGAAGGGAAAAAGCACCGGTTTATAGCTGAAGATATAGATGGTTAGTCTCATCCAGTGAAATTCAGGTTGCTGCGTGTCTTAAGAACCTATTTTCCAAGCAGCTGTTTTTTCAGCATTGTTTCGCTCAGGTTCAAAACTGATGGGGGCAATTTTAGGAGACAAAAGACTGTCTTGGCAGAGGTGGAGGATTCCATCCTGAAAGGTGCTCCTGCAGCTGTGTGCTGCAGGCAGCTGCACAGTGTCAGATCCAGCTGCTCATTGCAGATTTTAGGGATTAGGGTTATACCCCTTCCTGAGGTCACCGGGGCAATGACTGGGATTTCTAAAGAAGCTGTACTCTACATGCACCAGGGAACATTTTATAAAGCTGCCTTTCAATTTTAAAATAGCTTATTGCTCCTGTAAGAAGCATTCCATCTTTGTGACTGAGCATGTTCATGAACACAGTGTGCTTCCAATGTTTGTTCAGTCTTATATTCTTATTTATGTACTCAGCTTTGCCCACAGGTTGAAAATGTTCAGCTGTACCTCACAGAATGGCTCAAAGACCATTGAGAAAATAATCAAGGAGATGAAGCATTCTTGTTCTGTCCATTCAGTCTGTACAGCAGCTCAGTGGCAATTGAGATGCCACTTGAAATACAGATTTAAATTTTGTATGGGAACTACTAATGCTACTCTCCTTCCTAGCAATTTGAGAAGTTGTTCAACACAGCAGGTTCAAACCTCTCATACTGCTTCAAAATGTTAAGTCTTCTCCCTTTACTGCTAGACTTCAGAAGAGACACCAATAAAGACTATAGAGAATTGAATGTTGTAAAACCTACAGAGACTCATTAGCATTTGTTGACTTTTTGCCCTGTTTCACAGTGAATGGTTCCATATTATTCAGTTCATTTAAGTAAAATGAAGGATGAATCTCAGGTATTGCTTTTTTACTTCATTTCCTCTCCTTGACTTTCTTCCTCTATGTTAAATGAAGACAGGAAAAATATCAGTGGTGACATGATCAGTTTCATTATGAAGCTTCTTGTGAACAGTTGTGAATCCCATGCAGTCTCCCTTTATATTCATCATTCAAAGAGTTCCTTGCTCACAAAGTTTGGCAAAGAAGGCTTGTGCAAATAACATTTAAAAAATCGGGTATCTTAATTTTCCTGAGATGCCTCGTTTGCAGTGATTTAAAGCTATATACTGTGGGGAGTGATCCTGCACAGTAAAGACACCTACATCCATACAGATATCATTGGAACTGTAAACAGGCAGTGATGGATTTGAAGCCCTCTGACATTGTATATGCCATTTTTGGGCTGTATGAGTCCTTAAATTCAAAGATGGTTCCTGATGAGCTGTGGATCAGAGGGCTGCATCCATCACCTACCTCTCTGGGAAGGTCAGACACTTGTTTGTCTCAATGAAGTTTCCTTCTTTAGTTTGTGCTCCTTTTCATTTGCTTAAGGGAAATAGTGTCCACTTTTGAGGTGAAGCAAAAATAATTAAGGTTTATGTTGCAGTCTCTTTAATTCCCTTTGGGATTTTAGTTTTGCTGCCTTTTTTTCCCCCCCAGTACAATATAAACCTAAGAAGTTTCTAGATCTGTTTCCAGTAAACAAATTCCTAGTTATATTAAAGAAACTCACAAAATTAAGAGTTCTAAGCTTCTTTTGCTAACCAAGTGATTTCTCTATTGCAGCTGTGTCATGTCTCTGAATAAAAGACTGAGTATGATTCCTTAATCTTAACCTCTGCACAAAAGAACCCTAAAGAAACAACAAAAAACCCCAACCAAACAAACAAAAAACCCAAACAGAACAACAAAAAAAAAAAACCCAAAACAAAATCAAATCCTCAAAACTCAGTCTGGCTATTTAATTAATCACAGGTTCTTAGTCAGAGACCTGAGATTTGCTGTAGGTCTTTCTTTTCAAGTATATGGTAATGTCAGATTCTGATAATGTGCATGATGGCAATACAAATTTTAAATTCTGTATATTTGTGTCTTTCCTGCACTTTTCAGAATCACAAAAAAATCTTTGTTAGGCCTTTCTTATCCAAGCTACCTCTTTTCCCAGCTTATTATATAATTGTTGCAGGTTCTACCATGGCAGAAAATAATGGATTTACAGATCCTAATACCAGACCTCAGGAAGGTATGGGCTCTGTAAAAGTGATGTTGTTCAACCTGAGACCTGCACTGTCAACTCCCCTTACCAGAGAGTTCAGGAGTTACCTTAGGGAAGGTGAGCAAGGACTGCTAGAGATCTCTTCATCCTTGCCAGAGCTGTGTGGTTTGCATGGAAGTAAATGTAGCTGGGGAACTAACTACGCCTTTACTGATTAGAGGTTTAAATTCCTTCTCTTTTCATGTGGTGGTCATGTGGGGAGACAATGGAAGCACTCACAGATACATTTTTCTATGTTTTTGCCCTTGTGTGTACTGATCACACAACATACATAAGACATACCTTTGAAGCAATAGAACATCCTACATAGATGACCAGAATTACAGGAGGGCAAAATAGGGGTTAGAAGACAGTTGCTGTTTGCAGTTTGAGTTCTGCTGATTGGAAAAGCTGCCTAAGCAGTGTTGTCTGATCCCTGTTGCTTCAAAGTTCAAGAGTGAGCAGTTTCCTCCACAGAAACCTTTTGACTACCCTCCTGCTCCTCCCTGCAGAGCACTGTTTGTGTTCTGCTTTTCCATTAGCAGAAAAACAGTTTCTTTCCCTGCTGACAATCATGTTGCTTTTCTAAGTCACAGGATTGAAAATTTTCCTCTTTTCTTTGACAGTGTCAAAAATGTTGGGAAAGCCAGTGGGTTTTTCTCTCTAGGTTGCTGTCAAAAGGCATGTGTTCCTGTGTGGGGTGATTTTGAGCTCAAGACTTCAAAACTGCTTGAAATTTTTCAGCAGTGATGTTTCTGTGACTGCCCTCTTTCAAGTGGGACTGGCAGAAACAAACAAGAAGATGACAAGGTAGCAAAGCTCTTTTTATACCATTTTCTGTCTTTCAGGTATACCCTGTACTTGTCTCTGTCAGTGCTCATTCTGGTTTAGCCAGTTTTGAATACAATATTTTTGTTTTATTCCATCTTCCTATGTTGCAGTCCCAGAGGTAGCAAAATGCCTTTCAGGCTTTCTGGCAGGAGATGCCTGTGAATGAAACAGTTGGCATAAAGTGCTTATGTGCTGAACAAATGTCAGTTTCCCCTTTTCAGAGCCAAGTGTGTCACCTGTGATGTGTCTAATTGCTTTGAAGTCCAGGCTTTACACCCTTTGGCGGAGCATCTACAATGAAACTCATGTTTTCATGAGCTAAGGCAAGTGTGTTATATAGTTATATGTACTAGTTGGTAGTGAATCAACAATTTCCTAGAAATTAAAGAGATAACAAAATATTGCTCTAAACGCAGGGAAGTATGCCTGGTCAGTTTAAATAACCTATTTCTATTTCAGAAGATTTCTTTTTCTTTCTGTCTTTTTGTGCATTACTGTGGTGACATAATAAGGAATATAAGAAAATTGTATTAATAATAATAATGATGGACACCTTGATATTTCTGGGACAAATGAATGGTGTAGTAGCTGTTGCTGGGACAAATAAATGATGAGTTACTATGAGCCTTAGAGCAGGTAAACTCCAAACTTCTAACATGCTTATTTAAATGGTCAGTGCAACTGTATCTCTTGCATGTCTGGTCCATAGCAGATATTACACTTGCAAAAATGCTTCCTATTAAATCAAAAGTTATATTCATGCTTTGCCAAAACCCTGATCAAGCTTCTTTTTTTTTATCTTTACTTGAAAATATTCACAAAGTACAAGCACACAATAAAGTATACAAGCCCCATGACAAAATATCTGAGATTATATTAATTTTATTATTGCTACATTCATCACGTTCCTTTGTTGATATGTCCTTCAACTTTTACTTATCACTTTTGTTTTTGGCTTTTTACTTTAGGATCTGTTGATCTAGAAAAGTATTTCTTAATGGAAAACAAACTTTGCATATATATTTTTAACTGGATCATAACTAGGTAACAAAACTCGTAACACAATTTAACAGATTCAGTAAATTAAAATTAACAGTGTTTTTCAATGTAATTTGGTCATTATTTTGTAATACAAATAAAAAGTTGGAGTAAAGTTATAGGATATAGAATTTTCTCCGTTTTTATGGTTATTTTTCTTTGGTTGGTTGGTTGAATTGTTTGCATTGTTCAGTGACCACCAAGATGTTCACAGTCTCTGCAGTATCCCACTTGATTTA
Organism: Sclerurus mexicanus; assembly: GCA_013396755.1. NCBI lineage: Eukaryota > Metazoa > Chordata > Aves > Passeriformes > Furnariidae > Sclerurus > Sclerurus mexicanus. The sequence goes on from VWZF01002182.1 coordinate 25,064, forward strand.
TTTGGATTGCAAGTCTCCTTAGTCTTTTTTAAAAATCAAATTATGAGACTGGAGCATGAAAAATCTACTGAGTCTGTAATTTTTTGCTACCATCTGTGAGTTGTATTTCTTCAAAAACTGCCTTCTCCTGCTTGTTTCAGGTAATGAATCAGGATATTAAATTAGGTGCTACTTGAAGGATTAATATACTACTGAAACTTGGAAAAATTTAGACCGTCACCGTGGTGAGAATACTTGGCAAATTTAGAGGTGATCTTGTATTCCTGTTATCTTCAAGGATAATTCCCAAATTCATCTATTCAAGCAGAGAAAGCAGGAGCCTCTTGTCTAAAGATACACTTATGTATGCATGAATGAATGCTTCCAGGAGCCTGGAAACACTTGCTTGTCAGCCTTCTGCATTGACACAGAAGTCTGGAGATGGTAGGAAACGTCAGTGCTTTCTATCAGGGCAGCACAGGTGGATTGCCTTTGCTAACAATTGACAGTGGGATGTTGGGTGATATGTCATTTTCTTAATATCTCAGAAATACTTTCAGGTTCTGAAAGCAAGCTAATGGCAAAAGCCTTGAGCTATGGCCAAGCTGATGTACTCCGTGTATAGCTAGAGCTGTTACAGCCAAACTCTTTCCTTTACATCCATCAGGTATTTGTTTTCTTTACTTACTTAACCTTTCTTCTCAGAGCACTACTCACCCTGATTTTTATATTGCTACTGCCTGCTTTATTCCTCAGCTGTTTTCTTCCCTTCATTTCTGTTTGTCTCCTAAGGAAATGACAAACCAGAAACAGTTGAGTGGTCAAGTGTATCTGAAATAAAGCAAGCTGATGCATACGGCATGGTTCAGTGGATGGAGCATTTCATTCTGCATCTGAAAAAGACCCTCTCTCTGCCACTCATCTCTCTCTCTTTTTTTTTTTTTTTTACAGTGTTGAGTAAGCTATTTCATCTTAATTTAGGCAGCAGTGAGACATGAACAATGCTATGTGCCTTCTTTTGAGCACTTTAAAATTCAAGTTTGTAAAATACTTTTTGTTATAGATGTACCATTTACTAATTACAGGAGAAGAACGGAGGAGCTCTCTTTATGTGTGGCATAAAATGGAAAGAACAGCTAACAAGCTAGTCTGTTTCTTTGAAACCACTTCCCTATGGAATACATTCTTGACTTTGACTTGTAATAGCTAAGTTTGTTGTCTTTTTCAGATCATCTCTCAAAGAACATCTTAAAATACACAATAATTGAGCATGGAGGTCATGAAGAGTGCAGGACCTTGCACCTGCTGCAGCAATGCTATGCTAGTCATGCTGTGTTTCCTGCTGTTAGAAGGGCAATCCCATGAGACAGGGATCCCATCTAGAACAGTGCCAGCACTGGTGCCATCACTGATGCCTGTCCTGCTGGAGCTGCAAGCTTCTTATCAACTTTAGGCAATACCTCATCTCACAGGCACTGGGCAGAGTGGTGCAGCCACATCCAAGTGACTCTGCATGGAGCCATTGCAGGTCTGGATAGGCTTGTTCAGCCTGGTCTAGCCCAGCATCTGTCAGGCCTGATCTGAGCTGGTTTGTGCAGAGCCACTTGTGATCTGGTTGGTACTGCCTGGCCCAGCGGTCCCACAAAGAGCAATGCAGTGAAGCTCTGAAGTAACCTGCAGGATGCCAGTCCAGCAGGGCTTGATGATTGCAGTGGTTTGGAAATCATTCCCCTGTACTTGGCACTGGTGAGGCTGCACCTCGGATGCTGTGTCCAGTTCTGGGCCCCTCACTTTAAGAAAGACACTGAGGTGCTGGAGTGTGTCCGGAGAAGGGCAGTGGAACAGGTGAAGGGTCCTGTGAGGGGCTGCTGACGGAGCTGGGGTTGAATAGCCTGTAGAACAAGAGACTTAGGGAAGACTTTATCACTCTTTGCAACTACCTGAAAGGAGGTTGTAGCCACTTGGAGGTTGGCCTCTTCTCCCAGGCAACAAGTGACAGGGCAAGAGGAAATTACTTCAAGTTGCGTCAGGGGAGGTTGGACATCAGGAAGAATTTCTTCACTGAAAGGAGTGACAAACATTTAAATGGACTGCCCAGGGAAGCAGTAGAATCACCAATCCTGGAAGTTTTCAAGAAATGACTGGACATGGCATTTGGTGCCATTGTCTAGTTGACATGGTGGTGTTTGGTTAAAGGTTGGACTCAATGATCTTGGAGGTCTTTTCCAATCTTAATGTTTCTATGATTCAGTAACTTACTGGCATGCTGCTCCACCTGATCTGATGAAATCAGTGGGACTGGAGCACCTGAGCCTGCTTCTGTTCACAATGAGGGCTGCAGGCTACAAAGCTGCTCTATAAGACACCATCATCTGCAGGTTCTGTAAGCTGTCACCACAGTAGTTGTGACACTGAGGGTGCCAAGATAACCAAAATTTGAGGTTTTCTTAGTTTATTTTTTACTGACCAGATACTCATCTTGGGAAAAAGAAAGCAAGCAACAGATAAGCTTTGGAACGGGAGCCATTCTTTTCCCCCTTCCTTAATGAACCCCTTCCCCCCAAAAAAAACAGATCAAACCATGCCTCTCCAGAAAGCCAAGATAAAAATCTGATAAGGCAAAAAAATATTATGCTGATAAAGCAGAGTGCTTGAAAGAAAAGTACATTCATTATCTTTAGAAAGGATGGAGATCAGCAAGAAAGTTTTAATGGACTACAAAACCTGTAAAGTTTTTTGAGTTCATGATTACATTGTCTTGTAGAACTCATAATTGCTTCAAAGAGTAAAGAGTGGTCATCAAATACATTCACATTGGTAGAAATCTGCACTGAGTTTAATAGACTCAAAATTAACTTGGATATGGTGAATTTTAATGTTAAATGATGCTTCTTGTAAAATAGTTAACAAGCAGAAAATCTAAAGAGGCAAAGCAAGTCTCTGGGAGTTATTAATTTGTGAGATAGCACTCAAAGAATACTTCCTTGTAGACTCACCATGAAAATAAAGTGAAAAAAATGGACTCAAAGTTGCAGGACTGCAATGTAATGTGTGCATTCATATGTATTGTTATGAAGGTTCTGGGCAAAAATAAAGAAACCGAATGTACTCATTGGAATTCCCTTGATAGATCAACAGGCAAATGGTTGTCTGAATGAAAATAGTACCAGAAAAGAAATGCAGTAAAACATCAGATCTTTTTCAACTGAGCCTTTTATCTTGAAGACAGCTACAAAGAAAAAGTGAGATCATACATTAGAAATGTGGTTTTTATTCTCCCTTTGTTCTAAAGGAGATATTGGCAAGTATAAAATCCAGAAGAACTCTCAATTCTTTTTGTTCTGTCTCTAGGTGACTATGAGGAAGCATTCATCTTATGAAAGACTTTTTTCTTTGTTATATGATACCAACTGGCTTGGGACTTCAGTGCTCTGGCAACATTTGCAGATATCCATGAACAAGGGATGTAAGACTAATTAGCACTTCCTCCTCTTGTCTGAACAAAGGCAGTGACTGATGATAGCTGTGCTCAGAGCAGCAGAGGAAGGGGGTAGACTTAAAGCTGCTCAGTGGTGCAGAGTGAGATGTCTCTGGCCACCTGCACACGAGTAGGTGATGAGTGAATTTTCCTCTTGGGAAACTGGATCATTAGCTTTTGGGGGATGCTTTTCTTATTCTTCTGGTTTGTGTTGGACTCTGCCAGGGCTTTTGAGCACTGTTTCTGTGGGTGTGTCAGAAGTTGTTGCTCCTCAGGGTGTTCAAGGTCAGGAAAGTGAAAGAACACCCTGGCCTTCTCTCTGTTCCCTGCTTTGTTGGCCACTGATCAAGGAATCATCAAAAACATTCTGCTATGTCTATATGAGTGAATATCTAAAAAACAAAGGGGAAATGTCCATGGAGAGGATGATAACTAATTAGCCTTAGTATAATTGTACCTATCTGAACACTCTACATGTATTTTTTGACTTTCTGATTTTTATAGAGGTGAAAATATACTACACTGTTCAAAAGAAATTCTATGAACTTGATGATATTGATATGCAACAACTTCCTAGGGATTCTATTCCAGTGACCAGACACCCTCTGGGTGAATAACCTCTTCCTAATATTTTACTAAAACCTCCCCTAACGCAGCTTCATGCTACTGTATTAATTAATATAATAGCATGTAATTAATGTATTTATGCAGAGCAGCTTGTTGAGAGGCTTTGATTTAACAATTCACTTCCCTGGTATGTCCTAGAATCATAGAATCATTTAGGTTGAAAAAGACCTTTAAGTTCATTGAGTCCAACCATTAATGAAGCACCACTGTGTCACCACCAAACATGCCCACATTCACATCCAATAGTGTCACCACTACTAAAGATTACAAAGCTAACATTTATTTTGATAATTCTATGCATCTTCGTTTGCAGAGAAGCACAAAACTGTTCTTTTGTAAAAGAAAAAATAATGAATAGTCTCCTTTAGAATATCTGTAAAAAAATTTCAAATTTTTTATTAAAAACAATAACTGCAAGTCCATAAGATACTGTGTAAATGGACAGATAAAAAATGGGTCCTGAAAGACCTACTAGTATGTAGAAAGAGTAGAACAGAGCTGCAAAGATGATCAATAGGAGGAAGAATTCCATAAGGCTTCTAAAACAAAAATAAATGCCTCTTTTGGAAAGAAAATCCTTTGGCCATAATATATAAAGATAACTGGCAAAGTCTGTTACAAGAGAAAGTTATTTAGATATGAGGAACAGGGACCTGGAAATATTTCAGTGGTTCCTCTCATCAAGAATTTTTACTGTTTCACATTGGGCATTACACCAAGAAGCCTTTTAACAGATGTAAAATGAGGTTAACATCATAGTCACTCTCAGTAAATGAAAATGTCTGCCTTTTTAAGAAGAAAATTTTACAGCTGCTGAATGTCACTGCCTCCACTGGTGTTTCCTTTTGCATTGCTTTTGTAATTTTCACCAAGGACCACAACTTTTCCTGGAAGGCTTATGGCTTAGTCTGCCTCTATCTTCTATCCTACTTTAGCCACTCTAAGTGTTTAGAAGATCAAGATAGGAACTTGGTATTCATTTGATATTCATTATATAACAAGCAAAAGCCTTGATGTTGACTGCTTTCTATATGTGTTGTGGTATGTGTGTAATTCAGGTAGCAGCATCAGGATTTTTCCCCCTGGAAGAGTGAAGCACACTGAACAGGGTGTAGCAAGAATAGAGCTTTGTGGAGCTCACTGGGGACCCTCTGTGGCATCTCTGTGCAACAAGATGCATATGAGGAGCAGTGACCCAAAACCATGTTTCTTCCCTCTTGCCTTTGGGGAAAAAGTAAAAACAAACACCTTGAAATGCCTGTTAGGTCAATTTTATTTTCTGCAGGGATTCAGCCTGCAGCATGTGAGCTAAAGCACGATCTAAAGCATTTGAAAACATACAGATCAATAAATTTTGAACAGTCTTTTGAAAGCAAAATTTACTAAGTGGATTAGGTGCAAGAGGAATGACATAAAATACAGACCATTGAAGAGAAAAAGATTCTCTGTTGTCCACAAGCTTCAACATGATAACTCCAAGAATATATTAATATGAGCCAGCAGTAGTGCTGCTAGAATCCCAAGATTCAGCTGTCAAGTAACATCTGCCAAAAAAGGGACTTGCTTCATTACCTTCAAACTTCTCCATTGCTCATTAGGTCTCACCAGATGGGGATTCAGTATTTTGAAGTCAGTCACCCTGTATGAAGTAGTTTGTTCATGACACTGATGAACAATTATCTACCCGTACAGTTGGGACTTCTGTGCTGTTTATTTCAACTGAGTGTCAGTACAGGGCACAACTTTAGCATTTGATGGTAAAAAACAATTGAAATGCAGAAGGTCAGTTTGGTTGAATTGAATGCATTAATGAGATTGAAATATTTCTATATAATAATAATCTCTTGTTAATTTCTCCTTAATAAACTTTCATAAGATTTTGCTACATTATATTTATTTTACTTTTTCAAGTACTGAAAAACACTAATTATAAATTCAAAAATATTGTTCCAACCATCCAGTGGAAGGTAAAGTGCTGTACATAACAATTGTTGTCTTTCTGTTGGTTGATAAATATTTAATGGTTTGTTAGGAAATTAATTGTCAGTTTAATCAGGAAAGTGACAATAATAACTCAGGTAAATATTTGCATTGTCATCTGCAAAGGCAGTTATAAACATGATTCTCTCTAAATTCTGCATATAGTTGATGGGTAAAAATATATGGCAATATCCTTGAAACAAGCTCCCAATCTCTCTTTTAGTACTTCTTTTGTATTTTCTCTTCTTCACAATCTTTGCTACAAACAGAATAAGCCAAAACATTGTCCCCTGCATTATGTGAATCACTCACCTGTGAGGTTTTATATTGATGACTCTATGGAACATCAGAATTTAAAAGTGATTAGAACCTTTGGATGATAATTTAATCCATCTTTATTTTTCCACATCTTTCAATTAAATCAAACCACATAGGCAATTATGGGAAAGATATGTGTCTATACACACATGCATGTACATACACACATATATTTCTATACACACACAAGAAACAGTGAAAATTATTTTAAAAAACCAAAACCAAACCTAGTTAAAATAATTTCCTCTGAAAATATTCATATTTCAAGAACAGATGTTGTCTTGCTTTCTTCACTGAATTCAAGAGGAAAATGCTTCTAAGGAGACTTTAGAAGATAACTGTCAGGTATCTGAGTCACTACAGACAGCAGGAGGCAAGGAAGTTTTTCATTAAAAATGTAAGTGTAACATAATTGTAAACATAATTTTGGGAAGTATACTGATGTACTTAACAGTACATTGACATTTTTAAGGTCCTTTCTTGTCCATTGTGAAGAAAGAGGAGGAGGAGGCTGTGCCAAAAGCCTTCTTATCCCTTCATGCCATGATTGGTTTCTTTCAGTAGCAGAGGGATTTCCATACACATTTATGCACCTTTTCAGGAACTTGTCAATGGACTGCATAGGGAAAAGTGGGGCCAGGCTTCCCTTCTCTTACAAGTATGATGAGAATTGAGGCCAGTTTATGAAAAATGAAGCTGAATCTTCCTCCCTTGTCTTCCAGGTTGCTGGAGAATGTACAGGAAAGATCTTGCTTTAAAGTTCTACTCTGAGCACATGCTCATGGAAGCTTCTTTTCAATTTCTTCTGCCTCCCCCCCTAATATCCTTATTTAACCAGTTCAGATACTTCTGCTTTTGAAGAAGAGATTTTGTGGTCTGAGGGGAAAAAGCAAAATCTCTATTTAAGGTTCTGGAACTAAATAGTTCCTTGAAAATCTTGGTAATATAAATAAATGTTATTTTCCTTAAGGAGCTCTAAAGTGAATCCAGGTTTTCAATTTAAATTATCCAGGAACCATTTGGGGACCACATCTTTCCAGTGAAATTTCACCGTTACAGACGCAGTATTTTGGTATGGTCATTTTGTATCCATGTATTTGTGCAAACATATAGGAACCTTAAAAGTAATGTTACAGGCAACTCTAAATAGCTTTACCCGAACTTTTCTCTTCAGACACATGGTGAAAATTCTTCTCTAGTTTAAGTTGGCAAGGATTTCACACACATTTTCTGAAGTTTCAAGGTCAGTGTAGTTTTTAGTATATAAAGTAAAAATAAAAAGGATGGTTTGTCATATACATTGACTGAGACAGATTTACCTCTTTTTCAACAGAGGTAAAAAGCAGTATCAGCAGAAAAAAAATCAGGGTAAATAAGGAGCACAGAAAAAACTGAAGTGGAATGGGAAGAGTTAGTGCAGGCTACAGATGGCAAGTCTTGCCTCAGTTTAGAGTGGAGGAGAGATCCATGTTTAACAACTCCTACAGGAACTAGGAGCAAGAACTGTGTGTAATTGCCCCTTACAGCTGGCATGCAGACTAAATGATGAGCCTTTATGCATTGTGTTAACAAAGTGCAAGAAATGCATCTTTCAGTCTTTGTGTATTATTCTCGGATCCTCAGAATATTAGTTTTGGCAGGTAACATTTCCAAAGTGGTGGAGTGACAACTCCTCTGCCTTAATGGTGAGGTCTAGTAAATTGAGGCTCTGCAGATTGCTGCATAAGGAGGATAGAAGGACTTAATTTCTTTACTGGTAGTAACACTTTATAACTATGCCATTTTAAGTTGACAGTACAAGCCATAAACTGACTTCCACAAGTATTAAGAAGGAGGATAAGTTTTTCCAGGGAAGAAGTGTGGAGTAATGTATTGGTAACATCTGTCATTTTGGTTTCTTTTTGCACCAGTATACTTTATTTTCCTTATACTGAAGGATGGGATGTTGCTGGACTGGACTGCAAGAGCAAGATCAAATAAAAGAGCTTAATTCACTATTTCTTCAGATCAGTGAAAGGCTGTGAATTTCAATGGATTGTGGTGGTTTCTGCTGTAAAACTCAAAAGTGTGCAATATCTTTTCTAAAAAAGTTATGCCTGTGATGGTAGTAGAAAATTTTTGAGTTCTATTTCTATTCAGAAATAATTAAAAATATATACAGTGTATTTGTGCACATTTGAAAACTGACCATCTTGAATAGCAGGGGCATGTCATGCATATTTGCATAAAAGTGGAACATCAATATTTCTGCATTTAATTTAATTTTGTTCACAATCCATATCTAAAACACAATACTCATTTGGTAGCTCTCAGCTGCTGTTTCCCTCAAGTTAGATAGCAGGTTGCTGAGGACTCTTAGCTTAAAACATGGTCTTCTCTGGCAAACGTGAAGAAAAAGCTGTGCTTATTTCCCATCTGCATGCCAAAAGTCATTTATGGCAGCAGTTTAAATTTTTTTAAACATTTAGTTGAATGTTTTTACTCAATTTTTTATTAGGAAATAAAGTATGCTTTGATTAAAATGCAAGCTGTGAGCTCTGGCAGTTTTACTAGTGATTTGTGACCCTTGCCTTTTTTTCCTTCCATGGCTACACTGTTTCATGTATAATTTACTGTGACAAAACACTGGCCCTGCTTATTGTCTATAAATACCAGCCCATTAGAAAGATGTCTGAGGTGTAGCTTTTTAATGGCTGCATAATGTTCTCAGACCTGCAGTTAATGGAATAGTAAACAACTTTTTGGCTGCAAAAGCGGTGAAGCAGAAGCATTCCTCCATAAAATCAGTTTATTGTAGATGTATGGGCATTTCATGACCCGCACAATAATTTGTATCTACTTATAGACAAATATGAAGTCTTCGCATCTCAGTCATGACTGTTTTTGAAGGTGTTGGGCTCATCTTATGATGAGCAGGATCTGCCTATCTACACTCACTGCATAAAGAAGAGTATAGATTGTCATTGTAATGAACCTCTTTATGAAACTGTAAGTAGTGTATGAAAATGTGGATTAGACAGAGTTTGATAAATACAGTTGGTTTTCTTCCCATACACAGAGTATGGAAAAAATCACCTATAGCACGAGTGAGTAGGAGGTAGATAAGTATGCAGTACTTGAGAAAAATCCATAGTTTATAAAGAGAATCCAGTGTCATTTACTGGCTTTTTGCTGTGTCTGAATTACAGAGCTGAAAACTTAAGAACTATAAGATGAGCACAGTGAAAACTAAGATGTGTTAAAGAGATCACTCCAGCTGAGGTACCAGTTGAAAGGAAGAAAGCATGTGCTTACTTGCCTTTTAAAGAAGTTTATAACCAAACCAAAAGAAAATCAAATCAGAACTTCTTTCATATCTCTCAGGCAGAAATCACATCAGAAGAATATTCACAAACTCTCCATATTTCTCTGCTTTCAAAAACACTGTCTAGTCTAGATCATAGATGTTAAATGTTGGCAGGGATCTTAAAGATTGTTTAGTCCCAACCCTCACTGCCATGGACAGGGACACCTCCCACTAGACAAGGTTGCTCAAGGGTTGATTCAGCCTGGCCTTCAATACTGCCAGAGCTGGGGCATGTGGCTGAGATACCCACAACCTTCCTGGGGCAACCTGTTCCGCTATCTCTCCACCCTCACAGTAATGAAATTCTTCCTAATATCTAGCCTAAATTTGCTCTCTTTCGGTCTGTACCCATTACTCCTTGTCCTATCACTATAGTTCCTGATGAAAAGTCCCTCTCTGGCTTCCCTGTAGGCCCCCTTCAGATACTGGAAGGTTGCTGTGAGGTCTCCATGCTGTAAGATTTCCTCCTTCTCCAGGTTGAACAGCCCCAACTTTATCAGCCTGTCTTTGTAGGGCAGGTGCTCCAACTTTATGGGCCCTCCTCTGGACTTGCTTCAACTGTTCCATGTCCTTATTTTGTTGAGGGCACCAGAACTATACTCAGTACTCTAGGTGGGGTCTCAGAAGGGCAGAGTAGAAGTGGAGAATCACCTCATTCAACCTGCTGGCCGTGTTCCTTTAGATGCAGCCCATGATTTGGTTTGCTTTCTGAGCTGTGAGTGTATGCTGCTGGCTCATGTTAAGTTTTTCATCAAACCATTCCTTCCAAGTCCATCTCCACAGGGCTGCTCTCAATCACTTCTCCACCCAACCTGTAAGTGTGTCTGGGATTGCTACAATGCAGGTGCAGGACGTTTCACTTCACTTTGTTGAACTTAATGAGCATTGCATTGACCCACCTCTCCAGCCTGCCAAGGTCCCTCTGGATGGCATCCCTACCCTCCAGCATGCCAGCTGCACCACACAGCTTGGTGTCATCACCAAACTTGTTGCGCCCACTTTTCACTTGACCCCACTGTTCCTGTTGCCATCAAAGATGTTGAGCAGTATTGGCTGAAGTACATCTCAAAGAGACGTTCATCTCATCCTTTGTTTTCACAGAGTGACTGAGGTCAGAAGGGGCCTCTGGTCTGACCGCTGTGTTCAAGCAGGGCCACTCAGAGTCACTTAGTCAGGACTGTGTCCAGACAGGTTTTGAAGAAATCTAAAGATGGAGACTCCACAAACTCACCGAGCAACACGTGCGAGCACTCGGTCCCTCTCAACAGTGAAAGTTTCCTGATGTTCAGAAGAAACCTCCTGTCTTCTGGTTTGTACCTGTTTCTGTCTCTGGTTTTGTCACAGAACACTACAGAAAAGAGTATGGCTCAGACTTCTTCGCAGCTAAATATCTTCAGGTACATTAATAAGATTCCTCCTTAGTCTTCTTTTTCTCTAACAGTCCCACTTCTCTCAGCCTTTCTTCTCAGGAGAGAACTCCAGTCCCTGAATCGTCTTAGTATCCCTTGGCTGGACCATCTCCAGTAACTCTCTATATCTCATGCTGCAGAGCCCAGAACTGTTTCAGGTGTGGCCTCACCAGGACAGGGGAAGAATCCCCTCCCTCAAACTTTGCAGTACTTTGTCTAATGCACTGCAGGAAACCATTAGTCTTTGCTGCAAGGGCACATTGCTGGCTCATGTTCAACTTGATGTCTAACTGGACCCAGCCTTGCAGAAAGGAGCCTGGGGCCACTTCCAGATGCTCAGCTCAGAGCATGTTCTGGAGAATGCAGAGGTTTAACTCTTAGCAGGTGAATATTCCAAAGCCCTTCAAACCACCTAGTCCAGATTAGGTGTTGTTTTCCTTTCCCATATAAATTATTCTTGATGCATTTTGGTGTTATTTTTAAAATGCTTTCACATTTTGAGACAGACTTTTTTCTCTTCCCATTTTATTAATAATTTAAAATGTTTCTATGTTTATCACATCCTTTGTCAAATTCCTCTTCAAACTAAGTAATTGTATTTTCCTTAATATTTTTTTTGGTGTCATATTTCCTAGCTTTTCATCCACATAATGTTCTGATCATTTTTGTCATTCTCGTTTCCTTTTGGCTTTCTCTCTTAGACCACAACTACAGTTGTTGCAGAGTGAACAATTAATTTCTATGTCTTGAATAAAACATTCCAGTTTAGATACCTCAGTGTGACATGTATTTATTTATTTATTTAGTTAGTTGGGTAGTTAGTTATAACAATAATATGATGCCTTGATTCATTTCCAGTTTATGATCTTTATAACTCTCTAGTTTTGTGATAAAAGCAACAGCTGTTTGGATTTTATTTCATAATAAAACAATTGTATAGTCCTAAAAGATATGGTATTCTACCCTCTAGTTGCAGGTCTAAAATTGCAACTTCTTTGCAAAATCATTGTCATGCAATAAGTCTTTCTACACAGCCATTTTACTAAAATTGCTGTTGGAAATTCTGTTTTCACATCCACTTCATGCTAATGACACTTAGTGTCATAGTCGCCTTATCAAGCTTTTTACCATTTCAGAAGTTTTCCTACTTCTATCTGTCAGCCCTACATTAGAGATAAACAGAGATTTGCAAAGGGGATTACTACCTTCTGAGCTGGTAAAACTACACAGCTAATGCATCGGCCTTTAGAAGGGCTGCTATTTACAAGTCTTCTCCTTTTGGGCCATCTGTGAGGCTTTGAAAAAGGCCTCCTTTTGCTATTCACTTGAATTTAAAGAGCTTGTGATACATAAATATGTCTAATGTTGCAGTGAAATAGTTTAGTGGGCTGAATAAAGGAGAAGCCAAGCAAGATAAAAATCAAATTATCCAGTAAAAGGGGTTATATTGGTTGCCAAGCTCTAGCAATCTCACCGTCTCCTTCTAAGTCTTCAAGAAGTACTTGAAAATATATCTGTGTTAGAAAACCTCACAAAATAGTTACTATCAGTGCAATCAACCTCCTTAGCTGACAGCATCACTTTCAATGCTCAAGTCTTTAGTACAGTTAATAAAAGTGAGCTGCAAGAGTTGCTTTTGAACTGAACTCATCAGTTCTCCGGTTCACTATCTGTTGGCTGAAGAAGAAAACCTTTTTTCTCTGTGACAATACAATTTTGAGGGGGAAATCAATCTGTATGATAGATTGTAGTTTTTACATAGAGAAGTTTCATGAACATGCTTTTATTACAGCTCTGAAGCTAGATGCTGATGTACAAAAGTATTAGTTGGGATGGACTTGAGAATAATCAATCCTGTTAGATCTCTGTATTAGAGACTATCACAGAACTGATGTTCTTGTTCAGACAATATTATATTTTTATAAGGGTTTTGGACATAGGAATGGTTTTTAAAATAAAAAATACATTATGAATGTTGTAATTTTTAAATATTGTGTTAGGAGCATGCCTATCTTAAATATCAGTGAAAAAATTGAAATAAGTTTAATTTGATTACACTGAATTTTCAAAGGAATTTGAGACTTTTCATGTTCAGTTGGGAATATGCCAAAAATACTTTGAGGAGAAAGGAGATTGGAAGGAGAAATAGAATTGCACAGAACTTCATGGACATGAATTACATCTGCTGCAATTGAAAAAGGGCAAATAACTGAACTATGAAATTAGCAGATTCATCAAGTAATATTCCTTTCAAGCTATTTTATCAGATTTGTTTTAGTCTCATGAAATGTAACATTTTCTTTTGTTGGTGATAAAACCCCTTGGTGCTTAGAAATACAGTTAAGTGCAAAGAATGTAACTAAGGTGAATTTAATTTATGGTGTGTTTACTTTATTGGTACTACAATAGTATCAGAGTGAAAAAACAGAATTTTCTTGTCAGTCTGAAAGGTTTAATGGGGCAGATTCAGGAGAACAGGACTCTTTCTGTGTTTTATTTTTCTTTTATTTCCTTTTTTTTTCTCTCTCATTCCTCTTCTTTCAGCTGTTTTGAAGTATATTTGACTCAAGTAAGACTTGCATCCAGAGCAGGTACATGATAGGGATATGAACTGAAACATTATCTGGTTGTGAAAGAAGTGCTGTTACTGAAAGCCTTATGAGTAATTATCTATTGAAGAGAAAAATGCTATGAAACAGAATTTTTCCTCAAAACCCCCATGCTACACAGCATTAAAATACCAGTTAGAATACATTAATGTAATAGATTACTTATAAGAAACCTGTTGCATCGCATTGATTGAAATATTTCAAAACACATTGCTTGATCTTTTTATACTAATTTTTCTGAAAATAAATGTCATTTAACAAAGATACAAGGAATGCAAGTTGCACTTACATAACCTTACATTCTAGTTTAGTACACCTGTTGCTTCATTCTCTAGCTTTTGAATCATGGTGGTTACAGTTTTTCAGAGAATATTGTGTTCTGATGAAGCTAATTGAACTGAAATTGAACTCTTTTAGTGTACCACCATTTTACTTTGCCACCATTGACAATTTTATTTTAATAGCAGATTTAGTATTTCACTGTAATCAGTTTGAAAACTGTGCAAATAAATTATTTTTCCAATTCCACGTGTACAGTTCCTGCTGATGTCAAGGACAGTATGGCAGCCAAAGTATATGTTTTAATCTCTAGGGGCTCTTTGAGTTTTCACTGTAATATTAGACATCTTTCAACTGATCCTAATGCATTTTAAATGACCATATAGCAACTTCTGATCTCTGCTGGATCACAAAGCAAACCTTGGAGTCATCTATTCTAACAGAAACATTCATCAGAGTAAGTTGTCTGAACAGATTCACCATGACTGGCATCTTTCCAAAGCACCAACTTTTCTACAGTTTCAGCTGTGGTAACTTTTCATTTATCTTGTGTTTATTGCTTATTGAGATGTTTCAGAAGAAAAAGAAGGGGATGAAAATGAGAATGCTGTAAATAAAATGGTTATAAAACATATTGAAATTCATAACAGAGCAGCTATAAATCACTTGCCATAAAAAATTAGTTGCTGCATGGGAGTATATGCATCTATATATAGGGTTATAGGGATACTGCATATATACATATATATATATGTCATACACACACCCTATGTTATGCATAGGTTGCTGCATGGGTACATTTTACCTCAGTCTTGCTTTAATATAGAGGGACTTGTTAACCACATCTTGAATGAAATTTCTTTCTGTTTTGTGTTTTTAATTTGTTGTAGAAATATTTAAGTAATGCATAAGCTTGTATTTATTTCCAAAATTTTTAATGGTTGGTTGCTAATTGATAACCTGAAAAACTCTGCTAGTTGATGATGTTACTACAGCTATGCAAGGAAGAGACCTTACTGTTTCCTGGAAGCAGTGCTGACAAAAGCCCACCCTTTGCTATCAGTCTTGAAGCATGGGTTATTTGGACCCTTTTTTCAGGCTGGAATGAATTTGATCAGAGAAGTTGTCGATGCCCCATCCTTAGAAGTGTCCAAGACCAGGCTGTGAGGGGCTTTAAGCAACCTGGTCCAGTGGACGGTGTCCCTTCCCACAGCAGGGGGATTGGAACTAGATGATCTTTAAGGTTCCTTCCACCCTAAGTCATTCTATGATTTTATGATTTTGAGTGGAAGCTTGCTCTGGCAAGATGGGTCCACATATGCTAACTACCTGACTTCCATAAACTCGGGATAACTCATTCCTATTGTAGGGAACTGATTCATGCTGTGTAGGTCTTCCATAAAGAGAGATGCATCAGTTTCTAATGAGATATACAAAAATCCCTTCTTACATGCTTGAAATATTTTCTAAATATTTTTCTTGCTTGCTCTTTTTTAAAGTAGTGTTAAAATGACATAGATATTTCATACCAGTATCCAAAGCCAGACATGTCTCAGGAGAAGCACTGTCTTTTAAATTGAAGGTCCTGTTGAAGTTCGTTAACCTCGGTTAAAGTAACCTTGGCATGATATAGCTTAGTGCAATTTTCCAAGTGTGATGTATAGCTTTCTTGTGTGCCATAGCATGAAAATTAAGTTTTGGGTTTTAAGGAAATACTTTTGGAAAAAACAGCAGAAGGACAAGCAAAGTTTAAAAAAAAAAAAAAAAGGTGGAGGTGGCGAGCTGAGGAATATAGATAAACCTGATGGGTATTTTATTTTTGACACCTTCAGAATTTCACCCAGAATAGCAAAACACATTCAAACATATTTGTTGCTCACTAGTGACATGAGTCTGTTTTTATTGTCCTAGGAACTTTACTAGTATTTAGTAGAAATGAGATCAATTGCCAAATAGTTAATTAATATTTAATTTCCATTTACTTATTTATAGAAGGTTTTTTTTTTTTTTTTTAGGAAAAAAACCCTTCTGCCATTGTGGTTTCTGACTAGAGAACAAAGCTGGCTTAACTATATGTTACAATGTACTAATTGGATACAACCCTTGTAACTGTAAAAAAAAAGTTTCAAATTGTTTATAATTAATTATTTCTGCTCATGGAATTTTGTGTACTGCTTTACTTGCAATGTGCTGCTGGAGCAGCTGGGAATGGCCCTTTACAGTTCATTGCCTAAGACCTCTTACAGTGTGCAGCAGACATTACAAACGTAAAGCTCTCAGGTGTTGCAATGAGAGAAATTACTGGGAAACTGAAGAAGTGACTCATGGGCCATGAATGTACCCAAGGGTGCCTCACCTGACCACCTAACCCTGACTGAAAAAGTCTCAGGTCTTAACTAAGTCTTCGGTCTGGGCTGTTAGTTCTGTGAGAATGCCTGGGATGCTCATAATGCCACTTGTCACCTATGGTTAGGCATGAAACTCACACTTTGGCTGTGTGGGGAAGAGCATACTTAGAGTGGGTGCGACAAGTTTTATAATAGAAAAGGAGCAATATTAGGACCCACCACAATGAAGATCCTCCCAAGGGGTTCTCAGCCAGTGTTTGGTACCTAAGTGCTCAGGTTTTTCCCTCTCTTTGGGAAGGCCAGTCCTGACAATTGGTCTTGTGAGAACAGACAGCTGTGAAAGGTTGATTTCATTATCTAAAAAAGAGATATAACTATAAATAAAGAAGTAACACACCAGGAAGCATTCCATTACAAATTTTCACTCAAATACTTTTGCTTTTCAACTTGTTGGGAAAAACTCAATTTTTTTTTTGATGAAAGTAAGCCCTTTTCAGTTGTGACATCCCCACTCCCTGTTTGTGTTTTGTTTTGTTTTTTTCTTCCCCCTGTAGTGAAAGACAGAATTGTAAGGAGAAGAAAAATCTATTTTTGCGATAAGATCACCAAAATATTTTAATGTTTCTCTACACTGTGTACACATATATTTTTTCAGCTGTTTACACTGTATTTCTCTTTCACATACTTATCAACTATAGATAATAAATTGTGGGTTTTTTTCCTGTATAGACATGTTTTGTTCCTACATAGCAGTAATTTCTCTATCTTATTTTTATGCTTTATAGATCTCTTCATCCTACTTTACCTGGTCTAATTTTATTGCTACTCCTGAGATCCTAAACGTGTCGGTCGGAACCACAAGGGCTTATTTTCCTTATAAGTTAGGACTCCTGGCCAGAATTTAGCTATAACTTTTATTTGTCTCTACATCAGCTAAAAATACATCAATGAAAAGCAGATGATGCTATACAAAACTGTGGAAGGTTACACGTAGCTCGGTGTTGATGTTTAGAAAAAAACAAAACAAAAAAAAATTGAAAAAAAATGTATAATCAAATATAAATGACATCTCAAATGGACATTGCAACTGGCGAACATAAAAACAGTAAATTAAGTGAGTTAAGATTGCCAAATATGCCCTTAAATTTAACTTAATTGAAGTATGTGTTTAATTAGATCCAACAAATGTAGGGAAAAAGGTACTAAAGGGAGAGCAGTGGTCTGGAATTGAAATCCTGTCTCTGCTGAAATCACTAATCACTGATTTTAATCAGACCAGGGATTACCTTCATTTCTTCTTTCTGGTTTTCCTTTAATGCTTCCATGATTCCACCAGCAAGTGTCCCATGACCCAGAAAATCGAGATTCATATTGCCATGAGTTCAACAGGAAATGTATCATGACTCTTTCCCTTGCAATCTCCAAGATTCATTTTAATGGGAAGGACCTTTCTTCCAACCAAAATACTGCTCTCATAGAGAATAAAAATACCTTGTAAAACACTTTTTACCTATCCTGCACAAACTTTCAGAATTATGTTAGAATCATACAGACTGGTAGAGAGGTTTAATGAGGTTTTACTCATTTTGTCCTTGTCCTTCCCAGAATGCTAATAGCTTGTGTGCACGAGTCTAGGTTAAATGATGTCTTAGTGTAACTTTACATTAGCAAAAGCAGAATGCTTTCCTTCTTTCTTAATTAGACCAGCTGAAAAAGGGGGAAAAGTACATGAACTGTCTTTTGGTGACTCTTCCGGTAAGGGTATGAGCACAAGTATCCCATGGCTGTGTGGGAATTCTGACTGTTGGATACCCTGGACTATAATTCAAGTGTCTTCCCCAGGTTTCAAGCCTTGTATCACCCTCCTTCCTGTGGTAATGAAAAATTACAAGAAGGAATAAAATTTTCCAAAAAATATTGTGTACTGCAGTTACTTTTTCAGAAATCACACTTTGCCTTCCTGACCTGCCTTAGCATTCTAGATTGGTATTGCTGCATGGAGTGGTAGTGCTCAGTAGCATGGTAGTGATCCTGTTACCGACGCCAAGTGACCAGAGGACTGAGTGATGAAAAACTGTTCTACATAAGTAGCAGTGTGTGTCTGCCTTTAAGCAACTGAGTGATACCTGTCCAGATATGTACTGGAAGGTTTTTTTTCTATCTTGAATCTCCATGACAGTACTTGGTACACTACAAGGAGTAGAACACCTTTTGGGATGAGAATTTACATGAGGTTTATTTGTGTTACATATCCCTCAGGCGTTTTCTTAAAACCCTGTGTCGCTACTTCAATATTTACAGCCTCAGTTCCTCTGTCTCAAAAGTAATTATTTTGCTTGTTGCTCCTGATGAATACTTCTAGCACTATGCTAAAACTATATATAACAGTAAGGCAGCTGCTCTATGTTCAAGAGCTAAACTACTGAAAAATCAATGCTATCATTAATTACACAAATATTTGCCATTAAGGTTGTTTATTACCCCACTTTGCTGTGAATTGCATTGTTAATTAGGCATGTAGCCTGACAACACTAAACACAATCACTTCTTCAAATGAAAAACAGATTGTGTTATAAAATTTGAAGCTTCTCAAAAATTTGACATCTAGATCTATTTTTTAAATATAAATTTCCATATTATTCTGTCTGATATAAATTATACTGTAGATCCTTGTCTTTGACAAAAAAATCATAGTGTGACTGAGATTGGAAAGGACCTCTGCAGGACATCTGGTCCAACTCCCCTGCCCAGGCAGAGCCATCTAGAGCCAGTTGCCCAAGACCATGTTTATATGGCATTTGAATATCTCCAAGGATGAAGACTCCACAGTCTCTCTTGGCAACCTGTGCTAGGGCTTGGTCACCCCCATAGTCAGAGAGTGCTTCCTTATGGTTCAGAGAGAACTCCATGTTGTAGTCTGTGCCTGTTACGTCTCGTCCTGTCACTAGGCACTATTGAGAAGAGCCTGGCTCTGTTTTCTTTGCAGCTAAGAAGTGTTTACACACATTGCTGAGATGCTTCCCTGAGCTTTCTCTTTTCTGGGCTAAACAGACTCCCACGATTGCTTAAATGTCATTGAATTTGAATATCTATCTGTTGCATTGGGACACTATTGCATATTGTATAAATGTGTTTGTATTTTATATACATATATATATATGAATGTATAATTGCATATATGTATGTATACAAATACATTTTTAATATATCTATATGTAGGTTTATAAAGCTATGCAGATATGAAGCTGCTCTTTTATATCAAACTCTGAATTACGGCTAGAGTTGAGCTTAGAAATCACCTATTTTCCAGAATTCTTGATAAACCAATATTGATTCAGAGGCACTTCACATGGTTCTGACTTTGCATTTCTCTAAAGTTTTACAGATTTGTTGTTTCTCAATGACTCTTTGGGCTGTTTTCCTGTATTGTTTCAAATTTATCCAAACAAAATGGCACATTATTCTTTTAGCTGTTTTCTGTATATGTATGTTTAGTATGTAACTCCTGACAATGTCATCAGTCAGTGTGTTATTAGTAGTAAGAATTTGCATTATTTTATACTCCAAATCCAGAGTGTGGCACCACCTGCTTATTTTCAACTGTAGTGCATTTTGCTGTTTCTAAGTACAAGCATCACTTTCGAAAAATGATGAATTATTTTTGGGTAAAACATCCATGATGACTGTAGTCACTGAGTAGTCTGCATCTAAGTAATGGAGACATGTTTCTAAATGCTCCTGGTAGTTTTGAAAGTGAAATTGTTTTTCTAAATTACTCTAGAAAATTATTTCTTCTTATATGTGGTGGGGAACTTACTTCAAAATATAGAAAAATCTTAAATGAGAACTGGTTGCTTAGAATTATAGAATTTTTTGGTTTGGGAAAGACCTTTAGACCATTGAGTCCAGCTGTTAACCCAGCACTGCCAAGTCCACCACCAAACCATGTCCCCAGGTGGAACATCCACACATCTTTTAAGTACCTCCAGGGAGGGTGACTCCACCACTTCCCTGGGCAGCCCATTTCAGTGCTTGGCAACCCTTTTGGTGAAGAAATTTCCTAACATCCAAGAAGATGGAGATAGTTTTATGATGGCAATTTGGAGTGGGATACCAAAATTTTACCATATTCTTGCTTTTCTGAGGCAAAATCCTGATCTGTGAAGGAAAGAGAAACTTTTTGAGATCTACTTTTTCTTTTGTGTTCTTTTGCTGTTTTATTATGACTGCCCTCACTATGTGCTATAGAATTCTTGAGAAAGAAAGGGCAAAATATAGTGGTTATGTGTTTTATTTCTTAAAATTACTGTCTATTTGGTAATATTTTCAGTTTCCCAATAAACCTTTAGAAGCAAATAAAAGCTTTTAAAATTAAGATTATTGCTTATCTGTTATTTCTTTAATTGTTAAAAAGGAGGTTGAAAGTTAGATTCCGTGACATTATTTTCAAATTGTTTTTGTCATTCTGCTGTCCTACAAATTGAATAGAATTTTGAAATAGACACAGTCCACACAAACACAGATGCATTAGTGGCCTGACTCCAGTAATGGTGAGATCTGTCCTGGCTGTCAAAATGCTAAAACATCAGTATCAGAATAACCACACAAAATACCACAGAAAAAGATTGTTTACAAAATATATACTGCAAAGTGCAGCTATAGAATCTTTTCTATCTGATAAATATTTTAAGTGAAGACTGTTTAGATCACATTAGTTTGGACCAACTGCATGTCTCATTTAATGTAAGTACTTTGTTTTCACCATATAGTGGTGTCACATCTACTACTTTGAAAAATTGATGCTTGTTTCTACATAATTCATAGATAGTATCATGCCTGCTGAGATGAGTGAAAAATGCTTAATGTATTCATGGCGTTACTTCTGTAACATTTTCAAGGTCAGACATCTAATTGTTGCTTGATTCTAATTCTATCAGTATCAGGGAAATGACAAAGAGAATGTTTTTTAAAATAACTTTTCATGTCTGAAGTGTATACAGAAAACATTGTGGAGGCCGCACACCTGATTTATGTTGACTCTTCTACATGATGTGAACTGTTGATCATATCATCTGTATTTTATTTTTACTTTTTGACATAATTATTGAGACTTTTCAAGGCTTTGGCCAAGGGATATAAAATCTTTCCAGAAACAATTCTGTATATTAACTTGGTTTAATGTTTGCTGATGTCTGTCTTTGGAAGGGATTTTGTTTGATTTTTCTCTAAAGCCTTACCTCTTTGGATGTTGGTTTATGAAGCTTCTACTCTCCTGGGAGCAGTAAGGCTGCTGGCCAAAGTAAAACGGTTGCATGAAGGTTATCCAGGGTAACAGAGTCTGGTCACGCAAACTGGTCCCTCAGTTTTCTAAGCAGAGAGTTCACTGGTTATGCTCACTTGTCCTCAGCTTCCCTACAACCCCTTGGACAGAAAATCCTTCTCAGCCCACAAGTTATGAAGCTGCTGGACAGCAGGAGCTGAGATATGTTCACCTTCAACCGGGTGCACTTCATTATCTTCTGTATTTTGCATCAGTGTAACAATGACAGAGCTGGGAAATGCTGGGAACTCATGTCCATCTAGGGATTCCTCTGACTTTCAAGAACAGAAAAGGGTGAGACACAAGAGCAGTCAATTAAACCTCTATGCAAACAGGAGTGGAATTCTTCCATTTTAACCAACTGCCCTAAAGATACTCTAGTACAGCACTGAAGACACAAATCTTAAGAAAGTCACTTTGCAGACATGGTCTGTGGATAAAAATAACAGAAATAAATCTGCAAAATGAACAAGGTCAAGAAAGTTTATCTGGGAATGTCCCAGTGACCCTCTAAAGACTTGCAAAAATGTTAAGTAGTATGTAGAAGGAACACAACTGTCACAATTCAGCAAACGTGTGTACCGTGGATAGAGATTGTGAAGAAGATGGAGCTAGAAACAGAGAAGTCTGGCATTTTTTCTCAAATATACGCTCAGCGAAACTCCAAAAGTGTGGAAAGTTACCTGATGGTACCTTTCATTTTAGTTTAATTTTTGTTTCAATATACATTTATTCCCTCTAAGACTTGGGAGGAAAAAACCTGCAGTAACTCATTCTGTTTATTCAGCTTGGTTGAAATAGGATGATAATCTAAGGGTAATATGTGCTGCTAATGCTGGACAGATGGTTTGTCACCTGGGAGGTCTGTGTCCCTAAACTACAAAGGAGAATTAAAAAACTTAAATGGAGTTAACATTCCTTAAAAAAAAAAAAGATAAAAAATTGAAATTGATTTTTTTTTAATTTATAGTGACATTAACTGTATATTTTCTGCCCTGTTACCTCTAAGAATCTGAGAAAAGAAAGAGGAAAGTAGATCATAAGACATATGGGTAGGATAGAGCTGAAGAAGATAGTCTAGTCCATTACCTTGTCTACAGATAACATGGGTGCTCCTAAATAATTCCCAATGAATGTATGCCTAATCTTTTATCTACAAACGTCTAGTGATAGATTTTCATCTATCAATAAATCTGCTGTCTAGACAAGTGTTTAGTAATCTTTTTATATTTCTTATGGTCTATAAGGGACAGCGTATATATATCCTATGCCAGAAATTACACCTACTGCTTACTGACCTATCCATAACAGAAGTGCAATATAATTTTGCTTGTGTCATCTTGAAAGCTACAGTTATGTCTCTTTTTTAGGCTTTTCTAGCCTAGACATTTTAGATATCTGTTTGTGGACTGTGTTCTTGAAATATGACTGTTCTTATTGCTTTGGCCAGCCCTTGTTCTTGTTCTTCCGCTTTATCACTTTAAGAGCAAAGTCCAAAAGGGAGAGGTGCTCCAGATGGACTAATCCAAGGAATTGTTTGTAGAAGGCCCTTTTTCAGTGTGATGATTTGCCCTGGGAAAACAGTGACCAGGATCATTCCAGAGGCAGAGTTACAGAATATTCTGTATTGGAAGGGACCCACAAAGATCATCAAGTTCAACTCTTAAGTGAATGGCCTGTACAAGGATCAAACCTGTGACCTTGGCACTATTACTACCATGTTCTGACCAGCTTAGTTAATCTTAGCGTGTTCATGACTGAACTACTAAACTGTAAACTAATTTTCTCACAAATCTTCAGTGTAAGGTTCAGCAACGAAAATGTTCTAGGAACAATTCCTAGTGGAAATGAAGCGGGCATTAAGCCATTCATTTTTCATTGCTAAGGCAGCTCATAAGCATAGATTCAGGCTGCTCTAGTTCATTTGGCCTGTGTGTCTGGGAATGTTTCCAAGATCACTTAATTTGCTAGTATGAATGTTATGGCTACCATTGAACCTTTGGTCCTTATAGTAGAACCATATATTCTGTTTTCATTGAAGGTTTCTAGTGTCTTAACAGATTATTTTTTGGTGAGAAAACATTTAACAGATGACTTTCTAAAAAAAAAGTACAGTTGTACTCTTTTTTAAAGTGACTCGTATCCCTGAGACAAGTGTTCTATTTTATACAACTTATTAGGAATTCATGATCTTTCAATTTGTTGGTTCTTTTAATCTTGTGGTTAAAAAATGGTTTCTCTAGCATAGGGTCTTCATAAGACATGATAGAGAGACAGGGAGAGATCTTTCAGATGCTAAAATGGAGAAAGTCAGGGAAGGAATTAGAGCACAGACCTCTATTTCTGAGGTCAGTGTCCAGATTAATGTGCTGTGGGGTATCTGGGCAACATCTAACTCTTAAAATTTAATGCTCAAAATAATTTGATTTAGCTTATCCACAATATCCTTCAATTACCATAAAGAAAAAGATATCTTAATATCCTCTTTTTGAAAAATATGCAAATGTTTAGAGGGAAAATTAACATAAATTTAGAGTCATTCTCATATTTGAGTGGTTGTCTGTTACTGTGGGAAGGAAAAGGCTAAATGATTTACACTCATAGCAATAAAGATATTTGTTCCATAGATTAGTAATACAACTTCAACTCTGAGTGGCTCACTTTTACTCTGGACATTGTTTTTTACAATGAGTTGTATCTCCTGAGTTACTGATATGTATTTATACTCTACTACTTGGTTGGACTCTGATTTTCAAATTTCGTGCTTAATTGAGATTGGATGAAACCTACACATGACGAGACTCCTTTGGGTGAGGAAAGAAGAAGCAATTGCCACCACTCTTCGCTATTTAAAAAGGACTACTATAGACTTTATTGAATTCCCAGTCCCCGGATTCTTCTTTCTGAGTTTTAAAAACAAAACCCTTATGTCTGTTTGTAAAACTTAAGACATTTGAACTTGAAAGGCATGACAGATTATAAGCACATAGGAGGAATTTAGAATTAATTTATTTTCAAAATAATTGTTTTTAAAGTGGCTTTAACAGCATGGGGATTTGCCTAATCATTTTTGAATGACTGAGATGAGAAATATGAAAAAAAAGACTGCGATGCATAACATAAGTACAAGTAACATAATAAAAACTGTTCTGTAAATTGAAAAGCATACAATGACTAGATCATTGTACTTTGTCAGTAAGCGATGTCAGGACATTTATTGTATTATTATTCTTCACTTTATGGTTTGTCCGGATGTAAAATGAAGGTTGAAAGCATTCAGCCATCAACATTGATAATGAAATCCAGTCCTCAGGGAACTCCCACTCAGGAAACTGAAGCAGAAATGATCTTATTAGAGTGTGTGTGAAAACAAATGAGAAATGATGCAAATTGTAGAGAAGTGCACGACAGTGAGGTTTCTCTGGCATCCATGAGTCATTGCATTGCTTTAATCAGACACAGACATAGATTTCCTGCCCTGTAATTCATTTTCACTGCTTTAAATTATCAGAAGCCAAAAGATTTGAAATGAGGACTTGTCCTTTTTGTATAGTATGAAGTACTACAGGGCCTGATGGACCTGGCATGCCTCATCTAGTCCAGGGACTGGAGACTGGGCTGATTACCATGGTTTGGTGTCTGTCAGCAAGCTGATACTGCTCAGTCCCAGAAGGTGCTACAGGGATGACAACTGCTTTTTTCTTGTAACTAATATCTGCAGTATTTTTAAAGGGTTCTCTGTTCCATATTCTCTCCTATAAATGTGCAAATAAACACCCTTGGTGCTAATATGTTGGATGTTCTGAAGTGGGTATCCCTCGGTCACTGTAGTTATCACTGTTGATTTTGTATAAATAGCTACCAAAAATAGGGTAAATACATTTGGTACTCCCAGGTGTCCCAAGAAGACCAACTGACTGTTCTGTTCAATTACTATCTTTCTACTTACAAGAATTTATCCTTATGCAAAGTATGAAATAGTGGGCATGCAAATACAGGCAAAAGAAGAAAAAAACCCTCAAAAATGCAACGAACAAACAAATTAAAAAAACACAAACAAATTAAAAAAACTCAAACAAAAAAACAAACAAAAATAACACCAAAGCTGAAATCCCCAGGTATTCATATACTGTAGTATGTTTACTAATCAATGACCTCTCATTGAAGAAAACATGTACAGAATTTGCCTATCTTTATTTTTGACCATTAATTTCTCTTGGCTTTGTGTTGCTGCTGCTGCTTCTGGTCACAGTTGTCAGAATAACTGACAGCAGATGTAAAGATACTACTATTTTCTTGTGTCCTTCACTAACAGACACCACATAAGTGTTTTCTTTCTCTGCACTACTTAGCTACTGACACAGTAGTGCTGCCAACACTGCTTCAATACAGTGCTGCTTCACTATGACTCCTTGGAGAAAAATTTATCTGAGCAGATGAAATCCCTGCCCTCCTGGCCTTTGCATGGAGGAGTTTGCTCTGCCTGAGTTGTACAGAAAGCCCAGTATACCAATACACAAAGCGAAAGGGGGAAAAGTCTCATGTCCTTCATTTCTAGTCTGTCCTGAATATATATTTGCTTCTGGCTATGTACAGAATGAGTTGTACTTGAGATCTTCAAAGGGCAAGAAACTAGAGCAGATTTTTACTTATTACACATCAAGTACTTTAATACTTTTTTTTTTCACTTGAAAAGGTTATCGAATTTTTTGACCTAGTTCAAGCTCTACTTCATGACTTGTGGATTGTTAGTTCTTGAGAATGTTTTGGGTTTGTTTGTTTCTCAATCCTGATTAGGAAGAAATTTCCACAGATAAGACTTCGCTCTTTGCTTCTTTATCTATACTTAGAAGTCATTTGGAGGAATTTTTGGGATTGACTGTAATCTTGCTAATTGCTGACAGCTGCAGAAAGGTTGGCCTACATTGTGTGTTGTAGTTTTGTGAAACCAAACAAGATAGAGCAAACATCGATTTACAACCTGTCAGCTCTGTGATATAAATGTCTCTTTGTCTCTTCTTCTCCTTATGTGTGACACAGAACACAGTGAGAGAGAGCCATTCCTGAACTGCCCAATTTTTGCTGCTGGGTGACCTGCAGAAAATCACATTTCTGTAGAGTAAACCTGGGGCAGGCAACATGCAGTAGCTTTTAATTTAATGAGTCCTGAGTCTACATTCCCTGCATGAAAGCAGGCTGTCTAAGATAGGATACCTTCTAGATATCAGAATTTTACTGCTGCTCATCAGAAGGGTGAATGAGTTTAGTGGAAATCTTGAACCTGTAGAAGATCCAGTGTAGACTGAGTGAAGGGTTGGATGAGTAAGAGTAATTTATTTTAAACTGTTCCTACATAATAGTACTTCTTATAAGAGCCTTAATTCACTGGCTGTCTTGGCTATAATAATTATTATTAAAATGCTAGTAGATAATCTCCATATGCAGTGAGGTGGCTGTATAATGTGGAGAAGTAATGATGAAGGTCATACAAACATTAAGGAGAATCTGCACATGTAACACTCTAATGGTATTACTGCAGAGTTATTCACAGTTGGGTCTGTTCTGCACAGATTGCTCTGCAGGGTGTCTTGGGGTGTGTCCTGAAGGTGGGAGTGCTGGCTGACTTGCTGGAATCTCACCATGGCTTCTACTGCCCAGTCACTGGGAGGTCGTAGCACAGAGTTTTCATTTTAGCCTCTGCTCTAGGGAAGGGAAGGATGGCAGCTGGACATGGGAAGTGCATCCCTGATCTCAATCAGGTGAGAAAGACCAAGTCACTGACACAGTGTTTACCCCATACTTCAGGATCAGGCACTGGGGATTGTGCTAATGTCTCCTGAAAAGGGGAGAAAGGAAGCTATTTACTGCAGTAGATCTTTACAGTATTTTCCCTTTGATAGTTTACTGATAGCTGGCTTAGATGAAGTTGCTTATTCTTGAAATTTATGGTATTGAAATCTGACAAGAATAGGGCACTTCAGTTCCATTCTTTCTTTCTTGATTGTGGCACCAACTTCATTATTTTTTCCCCACTTGTTTCCCTCAGGCGGTGTGGAGGCAGTGCAACTCCCACTGCTGGAGATCTTCACATTCATCTCTAGGATTCCTGCAGAGCTCAATGCACTAGTGACAAATTATATAAAAATACAATACAATTCCTTAACAGTTTCTTTTACAGCATATAGAATTGTTCTAGTAGCTATAAGGTGAAGAGTAGTTAAGAAGTATATCCAAATCCTAATTTGGTCTTTAATAGAGGTAAAACTGTTGGATGTATTTGCACTTTTTCCCCCTTTATTTGGCATTGTAAGCTAAGAGATCATATCGTTGGGATATGATCATGTAAGCATATCAAATGTTTGTGGAAGGGTGGTACAGCAGTGAAAGCGTGCAAGAACTTGAACTGACTACTGAAGCAATTATGGTCAGTTGGATAAAAGTATAATTTGTGCAAGCTTCAGAAAGGTAAAGAAGCTTGTAAACTCTTAAACTTCTGACATTTCTTTAATTCCTTTAGTGTCTGGCTGGGGGTGAAAGAAAACATGAACAAACCAAAAAACCTCAAAGAGTCACAGTAACTTTTATTCTTTTATTCTTATATTTTTTACAGAAACTTTTATTTTTAACTGAATTATTTCAACTTCTGTATATAAAAAACCCATTAAATTAATTGCATTAAAGAAAAGTAATATATTAATAACTCAGAGACAGCAATTTCATTTTCTAGTGCTTGTTTTGGGTCCTCATGGTCTAACAGACCTTTATTTCAAAGTAGTTTCTTCAGGACTGAAGAATGGAGCTTGAGTGTAACTTCAGCTTTAAAAATTGCTTCTGACTTAAATAATTCCTTACATATACCAGGACAGTTCTCTCTGCATCTGTTTCTTCTTTTCCTTTAAAAGTTTTATGGTTGAACTGATTGCACGCACTGATTTTGTGGGTGGTGACAAGAAAATTAATTCTTTGCTAGAACATTACATTTGCTCAAAAATATTTCTGTTTCTCAGAGCAACATGCAGCCTAATGGATGAGCATGATTTATCAGCTAATGATCTAATGGTATTAATTTACAACAGAATACTGTTAAACTGTCCATGTCATAATGAAAGAAGATAACAATTTATTAGTCTAAGTCTTGCTAGAGTATTCCTCTTACCTGAAGAGTGGCTCATATGTGTTTTCCGTTTTGGAAAAATTAAAAAAGGGTAGTATTTGTTATTTGTTGATGTACCTACAAAGGGTTAAAATTTGTACACTGGCCATCAACTTTGCTTCACAAATATTGATGTGTATGTTTGAAGACTACTTTGAGACTACAGATCTTCGAAAATCTCATTCCAAGTTAATGATGTGGATTTTCATAATTAATTTTAAAGTGAGAAAACTTCATCCATTTGCTGTATTGATAAGCTAATGAGAACACTTCTTTGTTCTATTGTGTATGCTTCTTGTTTTATACATTGGTAGAGCTGAGGACCAAGAGTGATAGCTACTCTCAACAGGATTGTTTCTAATTTATTATGCCTGAAACTCCATGTCTGAGTTAGTCTGGAAAATTCTTTTTTACTGAGGAATACTATTTTCTCAGCTTTCTAATATGGAAAAAGAGAAGTTGAAAGAAAATATGGAATTGTTTGCAGACCATCGGTTGTGCATTTAGGAAAATAGAGCTTCTGTGACTAGCTGCATTTGTCAGCATGACAACTGACATCAAATTAAGGTCCACTTAGCAGCAATCACTTTAAGATTTCTGCTTGCAAGTCTGGTAATGTCTATAAAACTACAAAATTTTATTTTATGTATAGATAGAAACTATTTTCATCCCTTCCCCTTTAGGAAAGCACTGTGTGGTACTTTTTGAGACCCTTTATTATTAAGATGAGGCTAAAATGCCTGTATAAGAAGAGATGAGGTCTTTGACACAGGGAGTTATGTACAATAAGCCTTGTGGTAGAAAGGGTTGATGCAAACCTCTGTTTGCATGAGTTGAATTGATATTTCTATATGTTTTCTGAAGGAAATATATATATTTTTAAACCAAATCTGATGTCTGATTGTCATCTCTCACTGCCTAAGCAAGAAACAAAGACATTACATTTCATCATGTTCCCATTTCCAGATGTTATAAGTGAAAAGAGAGAAATGCATTTAAAGATTTAAGTTCACTATCTTCTCAAAGAAGAGCAGGTAAATTCACTGTGACCATACTCATGCATCCCTCCATTAAAATTTGGAAGAAAGTTTCAAGTCAAGATTAAAACTTGAGTCAAAGATCAGCTTTTGTCTTGGTTTGAACCATACCAGCCAGGTATTTGGCATATCATTGAGAGCTGTAATGCCTGCTCTTGAGCAGCACCCCTGTGTTCACAACTCACTCTGCCCAGGAACTTCTTACCCCCTTTCTCCCTTCTGCAGCTGAAGAAAACCCTGACGATAAGTTTATGGCTCACAAGCCAAGTCGTATGCACTAGATCCTTGATAGAGAATCCACCCTGCTGTGCCCTTGATCCCACTGAAATCTCACCTTCCTCTCAGTTTGTTCTGACAAGACAAAGGAACATAATCTACATTATTGAATATGGGACTGAGAATAAGACAAAAATTCATAAAAATGTAAAGGAAAGGCATGTTTTAAAACGGCTAGTGTCAAAATTCTTAGATATCCAGTGTTTTTCTTCCTCATAACTTTCATATTTTCAGTGCATTTGACTACTGCTGGCCACCTCCTTCTCTATCTCATCCTGAGGGTATATTCCCCGTGCATTCTGTTGCTTTTAACATGTGAGGGACACTGTAAAAAGAGCAATTGCTCCAAGTTCTTGAAAAATAGAGATTGCCCAGATTTGCTTCTCCCCCTTTGAGGACATACCTCAGAGTGCACAAGAAGTAGTCAATATTGCATGTAAAGACTTTTTTTTGTGCTAACTGGATGTACTTTTTCTACAGCCCTCTCTCATCCAAGGCATCTCTGCTGTAAAAGGTTTAAGGAGCTGATACGGCAGAACTGAAAAGTGTTTCTGTAGAGAATTTAGTGCCCATTTATCATGGCTGACCTTCCCAGGATGGGACAGCAGTTCTTGCTGTTACTTTTGCATTCTTTTAAAATCAATGCATTTTAATAGTTCTGTAGTCAGCAGATTTCTAAAATATCAAAGTATACAAATGTATTAAAAAAAAAAAAGAATTTGGATAGTTGTAATAAAAGGGGAGTCAGGGAATTACAGAAATAGAGAAGTCTCAGACCAGCCTTGTAAAATTATGGAAAAACTGATTTTTTTGCCACTTTTGAATGCTGGGGAAAATGAGGTGGAATTTTAGCAAGATGGTGGTTCTATCCCTGCTTTAAAATTTATTCAAAGTATGCACGTTAATTATGAACTCTTATTGAACCTCAAGACATTTCAATTTCCACAGTATTTTGCATGCTTTTGTTTATGTCATAATCTTTGCTGAGTAATGAACCATCTCTGTCATCTGCCACAGAGTATATGGGCAGTAAGGCAAGGCTGAAGCGGCCTTAATAACTTCAAAAAGCAGTCACTTTTCTTTAATGTTGACAATCAATCTACATTGTTACCTTCCGACCTTTTTTGCATGTGCACTTTTTCTTCTCTCTTATTTTTATTAATGCAGCTCTGCATCTTTGTGGGTAGCTACTTCAACAAATTTTGGATTCCAGATAATGAGTTTTGGCATCCTAATGTTTTATTTCTTCTAAATATATTCAAATTATAAAACAATGACTAAGATCACTCCCTTGAAATTCTATGTATTGTTCTCTAAATGTGCTACTTGATGGAATTTTGACTGTCTGTGACATTTCTGTTTTCTGTATCCACAGAATGTGGTGATTTACTTATAAGTTCTTTCTCTACCATAGCATGGGCAGTTTGAGTGTCTCATACTGCTGGGCAAAAGAAGGGTGCTTTTATCTGAAATGGAACTGATATGTGCCCATTGCTTAAATGCTGATGGCACAATCATAGTACATGTATCAAACTTTCTTCTTATGTGCAAGTGTGAAGCAGGAAAAGATGTCTCGTTATCTTTTTTTTTTTTTTAAATGAATCAATCAAGGTATTTTTCTCATATTTGAGTCTAAAGGGAAAGGAAAATATTTGTTGAAGCAGTTTAAGCAGTTTGCATTGAGCCACATGATGCTAGAAAGATTTTTTTTTTTTTTTATCTTAGGAAAGTAGTTCCAAAATAATAACATGAAAACAAGAGAGATAAACACTTTTTATAGAGTTGCCCAGAGGGTTCTTTTACTCTATTTTGTAAAGCTTTTTGCATTTTTCTCATTGATAATCAACTTCATGGGAAGAAAAACACCTCAGGGATGCTGCAGTTCTGTTACTTGACTGACTATTAGAGCGAAGAAGTCCCATCCAAACATACTGCTAGCTTTTCCTCAGCAATTACTTTCTCCATAGGGAAAAAAAAAACCAAACACTTCATCTGCCACCTGAACTTGCATCTTTTGTGAGAAAAGTTAGTGTACCCATGCAAATATTTNTTTAAAACTTTCTGGTATCTTGCTGCTGTAAAAAGTGAGTATGCCCCTGTGATTTATAGATCAGAATTTCATCCATAGTAGTAGGGTTGATTCAAGAATTATTACTTTCCACATTGCATTTTGCACCTTTCAAAAACTTCTGTCCAGATTAATCATGTTGTCCAGTGATTTAATCTTATACCACTTTAAACGAGACTTCACTATCTACCCAGATGTATTGCCATTAGCAGGAGAAGAACAAATCAAATAACACCTCAGTGAATCATAAAATCCATTCATATGGAGTTATACAGTGTCTGGCTGTATGAAAGGAATAACATATGAACAAGCATATGGATAAATGGATGTGTATGTTGATTAGGTCATTAAGCTAAGCCAGGTCAGTTTTATTATGGTAGACAAATTATTTGCAGAATGGGTATAATTTTAATTCATGTTTTCTCTAAAATAAATTTACATTTTTTAAATAAAAAAATTTTGGAATACACCTTCATATGTCCTTACTGATGTCCTTGTATCCTCTTTCTTGATTTTTCAGCAGCAAAACATAAAAAGGGAACAAGAAGTTAGGGAATAACAAAGGAATGAGTAAATTTCAAATAGTTTTCCCCTTGGAAAAAAACCCAAACAAAACAGCAGGTCAGCTTTGGGCTTTTTATTAGTTTGTTTTTTTTTTTCCTAGAACATACATAAAATGTAAAACTTACATTTTCCTACCAGAAACGTTGACTGTTTTTTCGGGTTTGAAAATGACCAAAACAGGAATAAATTTAAAGATCATCTTGGTTGTGCTAAATGCTTCCTTAGACATTGTCCATACATCAGCTCCGCTGGAGCATGGTCATTCTGTTTACAAATTTACCTACCTAATTGCTCATACTGAAATAATGCTTATTTGGTGCAGTGGTACTGGCAGGATTAGTGGTTCTTCAGGCTTGCTTTAATCAGGATGAATACTGGCTTCAGATATGAAGTAACTTAGGAAATTAGTTCTGTGTCTTTCAAACTTGCATTTTTTCCTATGTAGAGTAAATATGAAAGATCTGATATAGATATAGCTCTGAACAGGGAGATCTGATAACCAGAATGTGTCACAGGAATGCATTTCTCTTTTTTTCATGAAGTTCAGGGCAGGTATGAATAGTTATTCTTTTATTTTTCACATTGGACTGCTCTGACATCTGCCTGTTTTCACACGTGGACAGTGTGCTATGTTTGCCTTCAGGCTGTTTGTAACTCCTGTGGTAGGTCTGACATCTCACCTATGGCTGACATCAAATACTGACAGGGCTGGTGTTGTTAGCAGTCCTGCAACTCTGAAATGTCTGTTAGTTGTAGCTTGATTATCTTATATGGTCTCACCTTTACAAATGCTTTTAAAAGTGATAAATTTTGTTGGAAACTTCTTGGACACATCACAATCCTTTATGCTGCTAAGTGATCCTGTACAATTTTGGCATAAAATCTAGCAATCAAGTCAATGTTGTCAGAGGAAGCACACAGGTTTTTAGATGGTTTTCCCCCCAAATATTTATTCTGCTTTGAAATAGTAAATATTTCTGATCAGAAGGATATATTATCAAATACAGTGGCAATTTTATCACTACTCTTTTTTTCTCTCGCCAGACTTAGAGTAACTACACTTTCTCCACCAGGTGGTTCTGGTGAGGGTAAAATACATATTCTGATCTCTGTTGCAAATCTGATTGTTGTCTAAAATGCTACATAATGAACCTGCCCCAGCCACTACCGGTCTTGCAAATAAGTTGTCTTAGTCTAGATCAGCAACAGACAGACCTGTGGCTGGTGGTCACAAAAATAATACTCTGTGCCAAGAATTAGGTGATCATTCTCAGAGTGTCTGTGGTCCTGCTGCCTTGTCAATGTGGAGAGTTTTGGATTGCTTAAACAAGAACTGCTAGCCGTTTTAGCTTCTCAATATATCCTAATAAAATATAATTGCTCACAGGAAAAGCCTTTCTCTCTTCTCCTGTTCTTGTCAAGGCTCAAATATACCAGAGGTCTGAAATCTAAAGAACTCTGGCTTTCGGGTGTGTAACTATGATATCACAGTGCTCCTCAGCTGACTGGTTAATGATGTGGTGTTCGTAACTTTCTAATTCCAGTCACTAAGCTGAAAGAGTTAGTTTGATTTGGTAGTAGGGAAAATATATAGAGATTGTTCAATGTCAGTTATAAGCGCATATCACAGGTGTTCAATACCACACCATTGTTATATTCTTCAAGTTTGAATATCTTTTTCACTGCAGCTCTGTTGTGATTCAGATATAAGACAGGAAAAGAATAAATAATATGTACATTTTTGGACAATAAAAACTGAGCAAAGCAGAAATGTCCTCTAAGATGCTCACATTCCAAGCCTGTTCCCTAACAGCTGGATATTTGAAGTGCAAGTAGTTTATGGTTATAGATATTACAACTGCCCACTGTGTATTTTCCTCTTGTATACTTTCCTCTTTCTTCTGTCCTTTTTCTCCCTCTGTCCACTGGCTTGCACCATGGCTGCCACGAAAAGAATAAGAGAGATGGTTAAACCTGCTTCTAGCAGTTGGTCTGACCCAACTGGGTGGAATGATATACACCAGATCAGTTATTATTGGGTCAGAACCAACTTTTGGGGGTGCGTCTCTACATATGTGTGTGTTGAGGGACAGGGTCAGGCCTTTAGCACAGTGTCCACATGGTCAGCAGAGACGCCTGCTGAGGCTTGGCAACATGGCATGGGAGGCCGCCTATGAATCAATAAGGCTTGCCTGGTAACCTCTCCACCCCCTGGAGCCTGTGATTAGCTGTGCCACCTTGGCTAAAGGGACAATGAGTGGTCAGTGAACTGAAAGTCCTGTCTAGAGGGAGTGGCCACATTGACCAGCGCAGATAAAGAGGCAGCACGAGGTCTCCATTGTGGGCTCTGACCTGTTCTCTTCAAATCTGTCAACATGGGACCTCCTGAGTGATAACTATTTATCTGTCTTTCTTTTTCTCTCTTTATTCTTTCTTCTCATAGTCTCTCTTCCTTTCTTCTTTTCTTCCTCTTGTGGGTAGCTTAAACACTTATTTTCTGTAAGGTGTGAGTACTAGCCTAAGTTGCATGGAGTTTATGTTTGCTGGGTGTAACAAAAGTTCCTTACTATAGCAATGCTTGTTATTCCTGGTAATCTGTTGTAATGCTTTTGTGAAGTTGCATGTTATCTTTGTAAAACCCTTTTTGCCAAAACCCCTATTTTCTCATCAAATTAAAAGAAATCTCTTAGAGAAAAAGTTGTAGTTATTCTTCAGACGTTAACTCAGAGTACCAAAGAACCAATGGCTTTACAAGAGTTTGTGTGAGCAAAATCCCTTGCAGCTGAATATTACAGTATAACACCCAGTAAAAGTTGAGCCTTCGGGACTGAGGTGTAACAGCACAGCACAGTTCATTTTTTTTTCTAGAAAGAGAGACAAAATTGAGTTTAGAAGACTGCTTAAAGCAGCTGCAACATTTTTATAGCTATAAAAGAATCAGACATTTATATCAAAGTTATTATATATATGATACACATTTTATATGTAAACTATAAATATGTATTTTTTTGCCTTAAGAAAGTGCATTTTTAATTCTGATATTATTGACTGCTTTTTCTTTCTTTTAATTGCTAAATAAAAAAACTCATAAACAACAAAAAAAACCCAACAACCACCAACACCTGAGGAAGGGCAGAGAAGCTGTTGGTTAAGCTGATATAATCTGGACACTGTGACCTTGCCGTTTTGTTCATAGTAGTTATCACTTATGACTAGATCAGGTGTTTGAAAATTAGAGTTGTCAAAAGCAGTTATGAGCTACCTCTCTATTTGTTTCTTGCATTTGTTACTCTAAATGCTGTGGAAGGGCAAGTACTGACTACTTAAAAATTAATGTAGAACTGTCTGACTTATGAAATATGGATGTGACAAAAGCCTTCGTGACGCCTTTTTTTTTTTTTTTTTTTCTGTTAGCATCATCACTTCTGTACAACCACACTTCATGGTTCAGGTATCTTGGTTTTCCTTTGTAGCACTAGTTAGTGATGATGTAAGGTTGGGTTAACACTTTTCAACCTGACAGGTCTTTTGAATTGTTTCTAATCATGCATTAATAGACACTTACACAACTACAGAGGAGGACCCAACTGTGTTTTGAAAAATACCAAATTTCTTCTTGAAGACAAATTTATCAGGAGTGCTATGCA
Source organism: Sclerurus mexicanus (assembly GCA_013396755.1). NCBI lineage: Eukaryota > Metazoa > Chordata > Aves > Passeriformes > Furnariidae > Sclerurus > Sclerurus mexicanus. Next base: position 61,502 of record VWZF01002182.1, read on the forward strand.
TAGGAAATGCTGTCACGAAAGATTCAGAGTACAGCCTGCGTTACATGTCTGGCAACTTCATTTCCTCAAGGGAAGAAACTAAAGCAACAAAATGTGAAAACTTTTGTTCTGCAAACACCAGCTACTTCTTTAGTATGAGCAAATATTCATTGATTACTTTTGAGTAAGTTGGAATAGCTTCTTTTATATGTTTTGTTTAGTCTGAGTTTGCTTCTTTGGGTTTCATTTTTGGTGAGGGTTTTTTTTTGTTGTTTTAGTTTGGGGGTTTTTTTTTGTAATTTTTTTGTTTCATTGGGTTTTTTTAAATTAAAATTTCAACACAACCTTGCTATTCCTTCCTACAAAAATTCCAACTGAGCAGTGACTTCATTCTGACCCATATGCTAACCTATTTCTCTTCAAGACCCTCTGAATTTCTGATTGTCTTGAGGTAGTTTTATATTTCATACTCTTCCATTTTATGTTAGACCCTTCTTTTCAGATTCTTGTGTGCCATGAACCCATACTGTCTCATGCCTTTAGGTTAGAAATACAAGTTGTCTTGCAACTAAGAGTCAGTTGACCTCCTAGCTCAAGAATATTCCAGTGAGACTGCTCTCAGCTCTTGCTGTTTGAATGGTAATGAAAGTGAAAGAATGGTATCTCATGGATGGAGATGATTTCAGATTCCTTGAATCGGTCTGACAAAGACCTGTTTGTCCTGCAGCCAATGACAGGTATTGCACTGCCTGACATATTGATGGAAAGTGTTATCTAGTGAAAGAAAATAACCTATAATTTACAAATTGTATTTCCATTACCACCTGACTCAATAAAAAAACCAAAACAAAAACAAAGAAACAAACAAAAAACCCCACCAATCTGACCCTGCCTGAATATCTTATCAAATTAGGGTTTTTGTTGGCATTAGGTGAACAAAATGTTTAATATTAATATTAGGAGGCTTTATTTTGCATGATTCAAGGTAAACTTTAAATTTATCTAAATGACTGTTTCCCAAAATTGTAAGCTGACTTACTTCTGAAAAAGGAATGACTCAATTTGAAGTTAACGTGGAAATTCTTTACCAATTTGTATCTGATGTCCTGGCTTGCAAGAAGACTGCTTTGTATGCTAGTCTAGCAGTGAAAATAATAAATAGAACCTTTGGAGTCCAGCTAAGCAACATTACAGAAGGCAAGGAGATGGAGGTGGAAGGCTGAATCCGATGTTTCATAGCAGCAAGGATGGTGTGAATAGAATAGGCTAACTCTCTTCAACATTCTAAGAAATAGCACACACTATTGGTTTGAAAATTACATATGTTCTGCAGTGCCATTTGTTGGGAATAATCACCTGTTTTAAACAAAAGGAAGGAATCAGTGCTTGAGTACTTTGGAGGCAGCACCATCTTCTATACCAAGTTTTCTTTTGCTTTGCTTTTAATGAAAAATAGTTTATGTGTCAATGAACATTCTCAGCTACACGTGTATTGTAAAAGTCTTCTAGCTAACAAGTAATTATAATCATGGGGATATGTAGATACTTTCTGTATCAGGAATCTATAGAATTCATGAATTCTGCTAGCTAAGGTGCTGCTGGACTCCAGTTCCTTAAAAAGCTGCTTGATACTGATTCTCTGCTTCTACTGCTCTCTTGTGAGATCCCACCTGAAGTATTGTGTTCAGCTCTGGAACCTCCAATATAAGAAGAACATGGACCTGCTGGAGCCAGAGGAGGCCCATGAATATGATCAGAGGGCTGGAGTACCTCTCCTATGAAGAAATGCTGAGAGAGTTGGGATCACTCAGCCTGGGGAAGGGGAGGCTCTGGGGAGACCGGGTAGTAGCCTTTCTAAAGGGGGCTGCAAAAGAGCTGGAGAGGGACTTTATACAAGGGCATGTAGTGGTAAAACAAGGGAGAATGTCTTTAGGGAAGAGGGTAGGTTTAGATTGGATATCAGGAAGAAATTCTTTACTGTGAGGGAGGGAGGCACTGGAACAGGCTGGAGAAGTTATGGATGCGCCATCCCTACAGATGTTCAAGGCCAGGTTGGATGGGTATTCTCTGAACAACCTAATCTAGTGGAAGGTGTCCCTGTCCATGACAGAGGGTTTGGAATTATATGATTTTTAACATCCCTGCCAACTCAAAACATTTTAAGATTCTATGATTTACAGCGATGTTAATTCTTTGAACTGAATTAAGAGCCATTAGATCTGATGAAGATATTATAAGATAGACAAGAAACAAATGCAAAAAATCCCTTAGTTGTCACTTTTCTAAATTGTGATAAAATACTTCAAAAACTTCTTCCAACATGCCATTGAAGAAGGTCAAAGGCACATATGGTTGCAAATAAAATATCAAATGCTCACCTGGAATAATTGAATAACATTAATTAATAGTTAGAATTCTCTGAGAGGGGGCTTTAGTAAAAATAAAAGTAGATGATCCAAACAGATACGTTTTGGAACGCATAAGCTTCTAGGATGATCGAGAGACAGACTTTAAATTCAAAAAGAGTTCATTAACAAGTTAACCAAAAGTTCAGATATTGAGTTAGAAATCTGACTTTGTTTAATCACTTTTATGTCAAAAGACAGTGCCTGCTCAAGTCAAGAGAATTTTTTATGTTCTTGTTTAATAGCATATATTTGACTGTTTTTTTTTTTAATTTGGGCAGTATAATCTGTTCTTTTTATTTTAATCTCAAAATATCTACAAAAGAAGTAGTAGCCATAGCAATGTTTTTATTACGGGTAATGGGTGTTTGGGGAAATGAGGTAGAAACCATGTTTTATTTGAACTCTGTTAAATTTGTACAATTTCCTGTAATTAGCAGGATTGCTAGCTTCATGGGAGGATCTGAGCAATCCCAAAGCAAAAAGTTAGTTTTCTATTTTCTCTTTTACCCTAAAAAATGATTTTCCATGCTGCGCTAGTGATTGAGAACTGTGCTGTGTTTATGGGTTATCAGAGTTCACTCTACTCGTGCTTCAGAAACACCTCTTGAGATTTGCTCTTTCAGTAGCAGTAAAGCAAGAGCAGAAAACTTCAGCCTTGTGAAAAATGCAGAAAGCCAATGAGGAAGGGAAAGAGACATCCCCTTAAGAAGGTGAGCCATTTCTTTATTAATGATTAATCTGAATTCTTTCCCTAGTTCTGTAGCCTGCTCATATATTTCAAAAGTTATTCACCATATTGATGTTCAGGTACTGAGGATGAGTTTGAACTCCATTTGTTTTGATTAACTCCAACTTTTCAGAGACAAAGTAAGCGACATTTTAAAACTGAAGTGTGATCTTGTTATAGATTTTAGGGGGTATTTAGAATTTAGATAAAAGAAATAATAAATTTTTGATTTTCTCTGACTTAGCACCAAATGCTCTCCTTCAAACCAAAGATTACCTGAAACAGTGGAAAAGAGGCTTTTATTCAAGCTGTAACCATGAACTGTCAGATAACGAAGTTAAATAGTTACTGCTTTAATCTAAAATGGTTAACATAAAACTGACAATCTTTTTTCTAAATAGTATTTAGGGGATACTGTAATGAGTGATGCTTCTTAAAGAAAATCTGGGCATACAAGCAACCAATAAACCTTACAGTTTTTACATATCTAGCTCTTTACTTCATTGTTGTCATTAGTTTTAATTCCAACTCCCATTAAAAGCAGATTAAGTATTCTAGTCTCTCAGTTTGCTGCTCTAATTTGTATTCAGCTAAGTCCAGAAGTGAGGATGAATTAATTTGTCGTGATGAGCAGCAGGTGCTCTGTGTGGGTGTTCCTACTTGAAAGATGCATGATGAGACTCTATATCATGTTCTCAATATTTTTCCTGATAAGAATTGTCCTGTTTTATCTGTGATATTTCTGAAAAATAACATCTCAAAGTCACTTACTTGTACAGATGATGGCTCAGTAGCTGTATATGAATAGCTGCATATGTATAGTTGCATTGGAACACCTGTGAAAGGCAGGGATATTATGAAATGAAGAAGAGGAATTTCTGGCAGACAACATGGATTTAATTACCAGAATGTGGAATTTCTGTCAGGTGCAGCTGTTTCTTTTTCTGCTTTTCTTATTATCAGCACAATGTTCTCCATTTTAAGAAACATGAAGTACAAGTACATTGCTTACTAAAGAACCCCACAAATGCTTTCCTCTTTTTCCCAGCACTTCCTTATGATGGGAAGATGAACTCAAAAATTTCTCGGTCTTATCAACAAATTTGATGTTTAACATCTCATCAGCTGTCTTAAAGAAACTAGAGGATTTGAACACTGTAAGTCTTTAGTTCACCATTGTTACCTATGGTTTGTTCTGTAATCAGCACTTTAATTCACAAAGAATACATACTAAAAGTAAACTCATTCTTCTCTCTTCCATCTTTAACCACATACATAATATCTATTTAGAACATTTGTATGTAATTTTCCTTGTTTCCAATATATACATAAAAATACAAACAAAAATAAGCCTCAAGTTGTATTTATAAGTTCGTAAGTCTTCAGGTTTTTGGAAAATAACTTTTTATTTTATAAGACTTGCTTTTAGTTTTGCTTGTTTGATTATTTTGCCCTATTAAATCTGAATATACTGCTGTTTCTGTCCTCATACTGTCCTGAGTAAGTGATAACTAAGGATAACACACAATCCTCATTTTATGGTCAGCTAGGAACTGCAACACAGTGGGCATCCTCAGGGTGTGTTAGCTATGATAATATGTCCCTTAACATCCTCATTCCCTCAGCATCCCCATGTGCATTCTCATCAAGTGCTTCTTGTCACGGTGGTACACAGGCAAATTTGGTTGAAGGTGAATGAGCTGAAGGCCAGCAAACAGCAGGGCTGGGAAACCTGTCTTGGGCAATAGAATCATAAAATATCCCAAGCTGAAAGGGACCCACAACGATAATCAAAGTCCAACTCCTGGTCCTTCACAGGACAGCCCCAAGGGTCTGTCTTGTATGTGGCTCCTTCTAGTAATGTGGAACTTAGATGAGTGTGGCTGATCCCTAGACCACCAGAATGAGCTCTGAATAGGAAAACACTCAGTAATACATGGGTTTCACCCTCTTCCCCAGATTTTAGTTTCAATTGTGAGAGAATGGCCAAGATTGTATTAAGATTTGGAATAGTCCTGTAGTTAGAAGACTTTCTATGGCACTGTGCAAAGAATTGTATACAAAGGTTTCTAGTGTACATTTTCAAGCGAACATTCATATTAAAATAAAAAAATCTCTTAAACCTGTACATTTTTGAAAATTCTTGGCATATAGAGCAAATACCCTCCTCCAAACATTTACTTCTGAGAGAACTACTTTTGTTGTTACAACTTGAACATTGTCCTTCTGAATATTGAATCAAGAATATGATGTTAATTTACTGTGGAAGAGTTACTAGAGTTTATGCATAAGGTTCTTCTAAAGATTGAGAAGTGCTAGATATAGCTGTTCTCAGCAGAGAAAACATCACTTGTTATTTCCAAAGTATACATGAATCTTATGAAAAAAAACAAACAAAAACAAACAAAAAAAACCCAAACAACAACAAAAAAACCCAACCGAAACCCAAACTCCAAATAGTGATAGGTTAATACTGTATCATGGACTGCATACTAGCAGAGAAGCATAAAACAAGGGAAATAAAACTATGCAGTAGCACGCAGTGGTGGAGGTGAGAGGGGAAGGTAGGCTGGAGTTGGTGTTAAGTTCACATTTTATTCACTTGCTCATTAATCTTATAGGAGGAAGCACACAAATTTTTTTAGTAGAGGCAGGAACATATCAACTGGAGTTTTGTATAAGTCTAATTGAAAAGCAGAAAAATAGCACATTTAGATACAAAAAAGAACAGGACAACATAATTGGAAAAATAATCTGAATTACAGAGTTTTGGTCAGATGGAAATACTTGAAAATTAGAAATGTAAATATCTGGGGTTTTAGAAGTGGGCATCAAAATGGTTACAAGTATAAAATGAAGTAAGACAAAGGAAAAGTGGAAGCATGTTGCAGGGAAGAAAGGAAATAAGTGACTGATTTTAAATACACAGAGAAATAACATATCACTGGACAAATGATAGTGTCAGTCTGCACTGCTTTGGTGAAAAAATGCCTGAGGTATTCTGTGATCTCTTCATTCTGAAAAATGACAAATGATAAATGCTGTTACTAAAAATGATTAGGCATCTGTGAGAAATGTGTTCATCGGCAAAAAAAAAAAAAAAGATTAAAGACCTTACACATATATAGAGGGGGAAATCTCAGTTGTATGGCTGGAAACTCTCAGTCATTTCTTATTCTTGATTTCCATTACTTGATCCATACACAGGCTGCAGCAGTTTCAGAGATTACCTACCCATGTTGCTCAGCACTCTTCCTTGCTACAGACCTTCTCCCCCTCCCCACTTTCAGCCAAGCAGTGCTGTTCCTGTTCTGGGGCAGTGTTCTATGTCCTGTGTGGGGTGAGCCAGGATCTGCAGTTCTCGACAGACGTCGGTCCTGAGACAAAGATCTTTGCAGTGCCATGTTGGATAACACCTGCTTTTTAAAATGTTTATGTTGTCTCCTAACTGGGAGGTTTCTCACAGCTCAGCTTCATTCAAAACATAATAAACAAGAAATAGAGATAAAAATAGGAAAGACTATTTTGCAACTGGATAAAGCCCTGGAGTTCTTCTAAGATGACCAGTGAATGCAGTTCAGGTTCTTCCCATCTGAAAAATGTGTCAAAAACTGGAGAAGGTAAAAACAATGGACAGCAGCCACAGTTCAGAGTATGGAATAACAACAATGAGAGAAATGAATAGAGAGAATGTGAGTTTTTCACATGTAGAAAAGTGACAGACGACAAGAGTTGTAATAGATGTTAAGGAAACTTTCCAGTCTGATCATTCACAAGACTCTGACAGTGGCACTCCCCATAGATTTTAACTGCTGGGACCGAAGCCCCTTCAGAGCAGGCGGCTCCAGTGAGCCAATGGGTACCCCGTGTGACTCCCTATACACCCCACCACACGCAGTCAGACCAGGTTTCCTCTCTGGTTCGACTCCAAGTTTCCCATGGTGGAGTCTCAGATGTCTCATTCCATAAACATTTATTCATGGCGCAGTCATGCAGAAACAGCTTGAGCTGAGTGCCTCTGAGAAGAGTCCTAAACTCTCACAGTCCAAGCATGCACGTGTCTTGCTCTTCCTCCTGAGTCCTTAATTCCTGCTGTCTCCCAGTGTCTATCCACCTGGATGGTGTTATCCAAAAGGCTGGCAGCTCATGGCATCTGGTATGTCACTCAGGGTCCATTCACCTGGCTGGTATAACCTGCCTTCATGTCCTTTGTTGACCAAAGGCTTGGCAGTTCTTGGGCTCCCACCCAGAACTCAATCAGCATCTCAATCTTCAGCTTGCAAACCAAAGGACCCACACTAGATGTATTACTCAACAGAGACCTCGAAAAACATTATTCACTGTTTCTCTTGATAAAAGAGCAAAGAGACATAAAATAGAAGTGGTAATAGCTGTCATTTGGTTTGATATTCATGCTAAGTGGACTTTGAGAGTTTTCACTTTGTGAAAATTAAACTTGGAACATCTTTCATCAGTGAGTCATAGCTAATAATAATAAAAAAATGCATATGGGTATGAAGAGGAACTAGGCAAATCTGTGAAGGAAAACACTGGAGGGTTTTTAAATAAAACATAATTTTAGCTCAGGAGATCTCTTACCCTCCTTTAAGCTAAGCAAGACCTACAGAAAAACAGTATTATGTGATTCTTTGTTTTTAAACTCTTTTCTAGCCACTTATTGGTCTCAGAAACAAAGTATGACACTGAAAGAGCTCCTGGTCTGTCCAAGAAGGTCATTCTTACAGCCTTAATGTCAAGATCTGATAGAGTTTTTTCAAGACTATGGAGCATCCTCGAAGCACATTGATTAGAAAACAGAGATACAGTGCATAGTTTTACTGATATCATGCAGCCACATAGAATTTTGTCTTTAGTTTTTAAGATGATAAAATAACTCCTTCTGACTTGTCTCAGACTGATATTAGCTAGTCACATGGTGCACTCTGTCCTAGAGATAGCCATGTTCAATGTGGGATGAGTATATATTCCACTGCATTGAATTTGTAAAATGTTTTGGGATTCTTTGAGATGAAATGAGCTATATAAATGCAAGCTGGTATTATGTTTGCAAAATCCGTGTGACTGAGAAGATCAATCTTCCAGAAAAATGTCAGCAGATACAACTAGTTTATTATTTCTGGAGGCTGAGAATAAGAAAGTGATAGAAAATAAACTCAGCAGACTGGATTAAAGTGATTTGTTTTGGTTTCTTTTCCTTCCTGAAAGAAAACAATGGATTCTAGCAAATATTAAATAACACTTTAGACTTGACCTTTTGTAGTTTACATAGCCTATCATCCTTATGCATCACAGCCTGTCTTTCCTGCGTGAAAAACTACATCAGCCAATAACGCACATAGATATTAGATATAATACAATAAATCTGTGATTAAATAATTAAAAGCATTTATTTCAAGTTACTTTGTAGAAATCTATCCAGATGCCAATGTGTTACAGATCTGTTTTATGCATAGAATACTTCCTTCCTGCATATTTCAGATAGTCACATTTTAGATAATTAGCATGGTGTACTTTTTGTCAGTATCTTGTATATTGAAGTTCAAAGGGGAGGTCTAAGCCATAAAGCCAAATTCAAGAAAGCTACAAAAAATAAAACAGCAGTAAGAGACAAGTGTTCTACCGCATAACTTCTGAGTTGCCAAGTTTGTAATTTCTTTTAGCACTGATAGGATACCTACCCAGTTTCTTTAGCAGAAGAAGAAAAAGTACTTTCTCTACAGACACTTGTGCAACTGGCAGTCTGGCAGATTCAATAGCTGTCTGTATGCAACAGATCCTTATGCCTTTCTGTCACTGCTATCCTGGCACCTTAGAGACAAAAACTGGTTGTACCTCTTTTGTCTCTAAGTGAATGTGATCTGTGAAAGAAAAGCCATGTTTATGCTGTCTAGTGAAAGTTTGAAGAAAATGAGACAGCTATAAGCTGGTAGCTGTCATATTCAGAGGTGCTCTGTCTCAGTCTTCTCTACTTCAGAGGGTTCAGAAATGAAGGTCTGGTGTTTTCTATACCACATGTAGTGATGTAGAAAGTGATGTGCACAATTGTTTCAGCTTGCATGAACCCAACACGCTGCAGCTATGGCAATGAGTTATATATATGGGCCAACAACTTAGTGGGCACCGGATCAGCTGTAACGTAGGAAATAGTTTATTCTGCTCCTTTTAACTGCAAAGTTGCAAAAACATATATACTTCCACTTTAAGAGTCTTCAATGCAACAGACACTGAAATACATTTGCAAACAAAACTGTGAAACTGGCTCACTGTTATTCTTTAGATCATTTATTATCTCTAGCTACTTAGGCAACTGCCAGTGATTTGTAAAATGTCCCTGTTTTGGAAAGAATTTCTAATGTAAATTCAAATTATTTTTTTTTGCTCCATACAAAGCACAACACTCCCTTTTAACGACTGTCCTTTAGATATTTGAAAGCAATTATTCTTCAGGACAAAATACTTTCATTCAACAGACTAACAGCAAAAATAGGCTCTTACTTTTTCAATTCCTCCACACGAAATTGCATGGAAATGTTAATTGTTTATTAAGAAACCCTAGGCTGAAAAGTAATTTCTCAAAGTGGCTGCTGGAAAGAAACAAATACCACAGAAACAACTTCTGTGTAAATTGGGATAGTCTGAAAACAACTAGAAAACAGAATAAAGCACCACATAATATTGTCAGAGAAGTCATGCAAGGTTTAATTACCTGAAATGGGATGTACCAGAAGTCTTTATTGATTTCAGATGAAGCTTTTGGTGCTTGACACTCTGCAAACCAACTACTCGGTGGAAATTCTCCATTAAAATCTAACTGCATACAAATTAGAGTTTTTGCAAATCTTCAATTACATTGAATTTTTTTAACAGCTCTTAAAGAAAAAAGAGCCTTTAGAGATTACATTTTTCAAATTATCTACTTTTAACTTGCTGCCAGAATTTCTTATTAAATAGGCTCAGTGAAGGAAAATGTGTTGTTTTGTTTCACTCCCTTTAGTAATTGGATCCACAAGCCAGAAAGAACATTTCCTGCAGAGGATTTGGCAAAGAGAGCTTGAGATCCTGGCTCCAAAGCCTCAAAGATGCCTGAAAGGGGAGGCCATCAATACTCACCTTGAAAACTTCTTACCACATATTAGACTATCTGGTGCACCTCCTCTGACTCAAGACCCAACAGGTATAAATGCCTCTCCATGCTTTCCATTTCTCTTTCAAAGGAGCCACCAGCTGCAAAATCAGTCCACTGTTTCTAAGGGAAGAAAACAAGAGGAAGACCCTGAAAGCACATGGGCTCTGGTGTGGTAGAAATCCTTTTGGCTTTTCAGGAGAAGAATCCGAGCTATCTTGTGGAAGAGTTCTTGTTGAAACAACTGTGATTTCAATATCTTCTTGTAGCTCCATGTGCAAGATCCCCAAACTCCTTCCTGGGATCCATCCCAGAACTCTCACTGTCCAGGAGGCAATAAGAACAAGAAAGCTCAAAGCAGTTTATGCATTTTTGTTGTGCCATTTTGTTTCTGTTGCCAACTCCGGGGCCCATCCTAAAGTATCTGAACTCTCAGTCTTGGTCCTCTATCTCATTGCTTAAGAGTCTGTAGATTTTGTCATTTTTGCTTCTGTTAAGCTTTCATGGAAATTTGAAAGGCAAAGTGAAGGCTTTTCAAATCATGTTTGCCACCAGGTATTTACTTTGTCATAGAGATGGTTTCTTGTACTTCGTGATTAATACCTGAATAGTCTTTACCAGATGGGCTCAATTTGCATGTGTCAGCCCTTAGATTTTTCCTTCAATCTGTGACTTAAGACATTAAAATATCAGTCCATTTTTTTTCTTTTTTTTGTTGTTGTGATTTTTTTAGATTTGTTTTGTTGGCTTTTGTGTGTTTTTGTGGTGTTTGTTTTGTGGTTTTTTTAGGGGATTTTTAATACTCCTAAATAATTAGTAAAGTATGAAACATTCACTTAGTTTTAAAAGTGGGGTTCTGAGGCACAACAAAAATTGACACACGTGCAGCTAAGACTAACCTAGACCCTCCAAATATTGGTTGGATAGCTGATTTACTTACCTTTTGCCCTAAGAATTAATCCTCAATTTCATGTATATATTAGTTTTGTTTTATTATCTATGAACTTGAATGTTTGTACTGGAATAAGAGAAAAACAAATCTCACCCATGATTCAAAGTACTTCTTTTTTTCAGCCAGTGTTAACCATGAATTGTTGTACTTCAGCAAACAGCAGTTCTTCTGCACTTGCCATTTGTTTTTTACCTGAGAATGCTCTTTCATCTGTAGGGCTAAGTGGATGTAAACAGTTTGCTGCCACTCAGAAGTGTGGTCCTTTTGTCTTGTCTGCACGTTTCCATTATTTCTTTTGGGACAAGAGAAGCACTCATCTTCCTGCCACCAACTCCCTCTGCCCTATGCACATCAGCTAATTGTGGGATTAACCCTGTAGAAACCTTTTTCTGTGCAGTGGGGGTTAATCTTGTGCTGCACAGAAAGCATACACATACCCCTGAAAAGTGCCTGAGGAGTCAGTTTTCTGTAGTAACTCATTTACACTTTGTAAGAACCTCCATGACAAATTCCTGTTCCAGCTATAGTTCCCCTTAATGTTGGAAGGAAAGGTCCAGACCGAGTCCACACAGGGAACACCAAATTCCTGCCTACACTCTCTGGATACCATGGACAAGTGACGAGGTCCTTACCACTGAGAAGCATTAAGCAGTCTCTAAACACTATTATCACAGCAAAAGGCTTTTGGAAGCAATGATTTCAACCAGCATAAGATAACTTTCTATAAGCCTGCTGTTTTGAATGAAGTGTGATTAATTTCTATTAAGAAATACAAATATTAAAAAAGTAGTATTGTCAAAATGTCAGGGACTTGAGAAATCCATCTTATCTCAGCTTTGGGCAATATTAATTCTGTTAGAACTGAACACATTTTAATGAAGCTCAGTGTTTAGGCTCCTTTAGACTTACAAAAGATAAAATTTTTGTTTTGTTTCCTTCTGCACAACTGGCTCAGCACCTCAGGGTGTTGTTATAGAATAGAAATAAACATTTCTTTTAACAAGTTGACTGTACTTTTTAAAATAAAGTAGCTTGCTGTGGTCATGATATTCTAAGGATATAACAGAACTTATTCAGGTAGGCAATATCTTTTATCTACCTACTGATGCAGCTGGGAAAAATAAACTAGCTTTCATTTATGTGCTACCTTTATGAGGTCACAAATAAGTGAGAGGAGGAAGCTGTATGTTACGAATATAAATTCTTGAGATTGAAGTAGAATATAAAGAGCAGTAAACTGGCAAATTTAATATTTCAAGTCCAGACTGGTCTATAAAGACGTTATAAAATAATGATATATATTGTAGTGGCTCAAGGAAGCATCTGTTTACTCATAGGAGTGAATATTTTGTGCATAAAATACCTACAGAGAAAATGCAGGTAAAGGCATACAATTTTACTAACGTCTAAGTATTTCAAGCCAGTTATTCAGTAATTCTAATTGCAAGTGTTTTTCATACAAGCTTGGAAGAATAGTCAGATTGTTTTACAGAAAGCATAATTTGAAAATATTGACAGATTTATCAGAGATATATTTGATTTACTAAATTAAAAAAAAATCTATACTGAAGTTCAGTTTTCAGTGAATTTTTGGTAATTACGCCTGAAAAAAATATGACTATTACATTTAAAGTTTCTCTGTTTCACACCATAACCTTTGCGCTGTGATTTTAGGAAAAGAGCGTTCCGCTCAAAGCTCTGTCTAATGGTACTTTAAAGATAGTGACAGGTTTTCAAGGAAAAATATCAGTTTTCTTCCTTTGATTAAAAATTTGATCCAGTGTATGTATCCTTTCCCCTTTCTAGTAGGCAGTGTCTAAAAAAATGGAAAATCCATGTGTAAATAGTCAGATGTTATGTTTCCAAAATCTGAAGGCAGAAAATCTGGGCTGGCAGGCAGCAGTACTCTCTGGGCTGAGAAATAAATCAGAGCACATGATGCTACAGGTAAACACTGATAAGTCTAAATGGCAAATAGCTTTTTGTTTATTTGACTTTGGGGATTTCTTCCTCAGCGTATTAAAAAGATAAAAATTTCTATCAAAGCAAAATGACTGCTATCTATTTGCTGCAGGAGTATTTCTACTCCCAGGCTCTTGCACAAATGTGTAGAACTGCACTGTGTTGTCAGGAAGATCCTGTCTCTCAAACTAGGAAATTAAAAATATGCACAGCAGGGATTCAGGATCTGTTTTCTCTCTTTTTCTGATTTTACTCTCAGTAAGCCTTGCTTTTCCATTCCTGTGTTGCAAAGACTAGTTATCAAATGAAATCAGCTTCATATCCTGAGGCAGTCTCTGCAAATACAAGGTCATGTTTCAGGTGATATCTGCAAAGTACTTTGACTTATTGTTCTTGCACTTTTCTGGAGTAATACTGAAAGCATGTGGAAATTATCTCTGATGCATATGCTTATGCTAGAAAATTATGTAGGTTTAAACCCTAAAAAATGCTAGCTTAGGACTGTTAATGTCATACATGCAAATTTGTATAGTCTTTATATTTGGTAAAAGGTCCATTCTAGTCAGTTACCATGCAGAAAAGTACATGGAATGAAATCAAGTCTGCCCATGCAGATTTAGTACAGTCCAACATGTAATGTTTTTCTTGATCTCAATCACAAGGCAGAAAAAAAATAATTGAAAAAAATATAAATGCCTATAAAGTTGACAAGAATAGAAATCAACACTTTTGGCTCCTTTCATAAGCAGATAGACTTCTCCTTCCACTTCCTTCACTCTCATCCAGCACATCTCTGACTTCTACATCAAATGAGGGTAAGCTCTATGCAGCGGAGAATATGTGACATGCAATATTAAAGAGGTCCTAACAATGTCTCCTTTTAATATATGATATGATTAGGTTTTAAGAATACATATTACTCAAATTAAGATTTAAAAAAAAAAGAAATTAAAAAAATTGTTGGTGGGATTGTCTCTCTCTCTCTCCCCTCAATCAAAAATAAGACTTTTTCCATTTGTTTTTCAGTACCTAGCAATTAAGAGGAAAATAATTCAAATTTTAACTCTTCTACTACCTCCTTTCTTTCAAAAAAATACAAGTGTTTCACTCTTTATTATTACTTTTTTAATGAGAAAGGACATGCATATGCAAAATACATACATAAAAACACAGATATATACATATGTACTAATGTCTCTTAATGTTCCTGGCCCTGTAGTTCCAGCTGTGTCCATTAGTAAAACTGGTTATTACTGTATTGAAAAGATACTATTGCACGTATTCTTTTGAATTATGGAAAACTTTAAGATTCAGCCATTTCACACAGGCCTTTATGACAGCAGAAGTAGCTACCTATGGACAAAGAGATTGCTCATACCAGAATTAATCTTCCTTTGAGTCAGAAGTCATGTTCTGTTCAGGTCAGACCCCACATATAATGAAAAATCAAAAAGACAAAAATTGTATTAGGAGAAAATAAATGATTTGGCTCATTCAATGAAAACTTAGAATAACAAATTGCCAGAAACTGGAATCAATTTTCACGTGATCTACAAACAGTACGATTGCTCTGACCTTCAGATGAGATTAATTTGCAAGTAATAATTCACTGTGTTCTCAGTCTCATTGCATTTACTGCTTTCATGAATCTTCTGTACCCTTCTTTTTTCACTCTTCACTGCTCAGTTGCTGCTGTTTAAGTGCCCTGAGGATAAAGAATCTTAGGATGGTGCCAGGTGATCTGGGCTGATTCCAAGACAGAGGAGCAATTCTTCATCTATGCCTCTTCCTCACTCACTGTGGCTTAAACACGAAAGAAGATATTAACAATAGAAGTAATGAAGGTTTTTTTTTTCTTTTTAATTTGTGGGTTGTAGTGTGTTTTGTTTTATTTTGTTTGTTTTGTTTTAAGGACTCAGAAAGATTTTTAAAGAGGTGTGAAGAAAAATAAAATTCTCATTTCATCCCAGTCTATGCAGAACTGGCAACCTACTAGTTCAGATGCAACTAAGACATCCAGAAACAAGAGGTCTGTTAAGGGGTTATATGCATTAGTGTTGATATATCTCATATCTGTTACGGAGATTTGAGAATTACAGCTGGTGGGGGCTTGCAGAATAACATACATGTTGAAACAGTAAATTGTGTAATCTTCACTTTACAGGGTTTCTGCTAATGAAGGGACACTCTTCCCAAAGTGCTGCATTATGAGGTACTTCAGCTGGATGTTGTTCATGTGTCAGTCATTACATGTCTTTAGAGAACTGATGCATTTTGGGGCTCACCTTTTATATTGGTTATCAGTGATTTTCCTACTGTATGAAAAACCAGCCTATGACTTAAAAAAATTACACAAAACAAGTTGGCAAGAAAAATGTGAAGGTTAGGGGCCTTCTTTTATTTAATAGGGGTTTTTGAAGATATTGGTTGTCTGTGTAAATCTTAAAATGTATATAGGACCTCTGAACAAGGAACCTGTAAGAAAAAATCATGAATCATTACCAATAATAATAAAGAATTTTAGATACTATGAATTCTTCTGTGAATTTATCATTATTTCAACATACTCAGAAAATGGCTGTGTAAACACCTACAAACACCTGTGATAACTTCTGCAAGCACCTCTGATAATAATTGGACGTGTCAATAGAAAACCAGGCATATGAATTACCTCTGTTGAAAATGGCATACAGTTGGACTGGGTCCCACAGTCTTCAGTCTTCCACCTCTGCTATCTGTGCCTTCATAAATGTTGATGGAAAGGAAAGCTCTTATGGACCTCGAGAACAAACGTTTTCCAGAACAGGGCATCTTTTCTCTGGATAGCAAGTCTCTCACAATGAAGAAGATGTGAGGAGATTAACACATCATTATCAAATGCATGTAGTTTTACTCCCTAATCATCAGCTACAATAAAATAGCATTCCAGTATGTATACGGTAATGATTACTTATAAGAAATTATTATTTAATAAATAGTTCTAAAAATAACTCTACTCCTGTGGTAACTGCCATTCATTGATGCCCTGAAGTATCTGACTGTGTCATCACTTCTTCCTTCTGGACAAGTAACAGACTGACAGCTGGTGGTTTTGCTTGTCTCTCTCTTTCATCAATAGGCTGGAACACAGACCGTGTTGAAATGTTTGTGTAAGTTCCTGATTTTTAGCTGTTCTTCCTGCCATTTTTTGCTGCTGGCCAACCCATCCTGCTTGGTGTCATATCATTGCTTTAAGTCATGCAGTTCACAACATTTTTAACAATATTTGATGTGTTTGCTTCACTTTTTGGCATAAGATTTTTTTTGTTGTGCCACTGGTAGTTCTGCTCTCATCTTCAGAGACATTGCGTGCCTTTTGGCACCTTGACATTTACACACTTTTATGTTAGCTTTTTACTCAGAACTGCTTAATAAACAGTCATTTCAAGTCTCTATGCCCTGCCAGAAGTTCCTCCTCTTTTTCTTTTTTCCTTTTATCATGAAGTTTATAAAAACAGAATATATTGGGGCTTTTTTCCTTTTTATTTTTTTTTTGTGTCTATTGTCAGGTGTTGTATCATTTTAACTCTGCCTACTGGCTCTGCTTATCTCCTTGTATAGTGTGTTGCTTTGTAGCTCATCTTATCATCTTATTTTCACTGTAAGGAATAACACATAAGAAGACAATATTTGTAGCTAATAAGATGAGGTCTGTTTCACAAAATTTGCTACTTTCAATATATCACACAAATTTCTGTATTTTCAGCCTGGTTCTGATGATAGGATCTTGTTCCATTTTCTACTAATTTGGTGGTATCTTTTTTCACTATTTGAAATGAGCTTTAGACCTTCAGTACTTTGGAACAAAGACCTCCTTTGTTTGTAACTGTCAAGTATTATGTAAGTGATTTGCATAATTTCTAAAACCAAAATTGTCTATTGTCAGGCAGTCCTTTTAGTCCAACACTTGTATTTCTTTTAAATATTTATTTCAAAAAGAGACTTTATGAATTTAAGGAGAGATTAATAGGTAAAGATATGAAAATGAGATATTTTTTCCTGTTTTGATCTCTTGACCTGATAAGGGTTTAAGAGTTCCTGCCAGCAATCTCATGGACACCAAAATTATAGAGGCACTTTAAGAAAATGTACTTGGCATTGGTGAAGCCATGCCTTGAATCCTGTGTTCAACTTTAGGCTCCTCACTACAAGAAAGACATTGAGGTGCTGAAGCATGTCCAGAGAAGGGCAATGGAGCTGGTAAAGGGTCGGCAGCACAAGTACTGTGAGGAGCAGCTGAGGGAGCTGGGGGTTTTCAGCTTGCAGCAAAGGAGTTCCAGGGTAGACCTTATTGGTCTCTACAACTACCTGAAAAGAGATTGTAGTGAGATGGGAGTCAGTCCCGTCTCCTGGGTAACAACAGACAGGACCAAAAGAAATGGCCTCAAGTTGCACCAGGGGAGGTTCAGGATGGATATTAGGAAAAAATTCTTCATGGAAAAGGGTGGTCAGCACTGGAACAAACTGCCTAGGGAAGTGATGAAATCACCATCACTGGAAGTGTTCAAAAAACTTGTAGATGTGGCACTTGGGCACTTAAAGGATGAATATGTCAGTGCTGGGTTAACAGTTGGACTTGATGACCTTAGAGGTCTTTTTCAACCTTAACAATTCTATCATTCTGTTTGGATCTTACTTGAAACTTGTCCAATACTCTGTTTTTTCAGTACTTTTATGTAAAGCTGAAAGTTGATCCAAATTAATTTCTAAATGAACTGCCAAATGCACTAGCAGAAATGATAAAATGCACAAATGAAATACATTATTATAATTGAAATTTATTGCCTGAAGGATAAGGAGTGAATAAAAACTGGAATGATACTCTTAGTGGATGGTGATTTTGTCACTTTGACTTTTTCTTTCTTATTTTTTTACTCCAGAAAATTAGTGTATTATTCTGTACTCTCACCAATGTGATTACAGTTGATTTCTTTACAAAAATGTTGCTATTGGCACTGTAAAAGACAACCTGTAGTTTTGAACTGTAAATCTTTTCCATATGTCTGAATGGAAAAAAAGAGAGGATATGCAAATGTATTTAGCATACGTAATTATTTTTGTAAATAGCAATAGAAAACAGATCATGTCTGGGTCTGGGGGAATAGAAATTTTCCTGTCTGCCAATTTAAAAAAGAATTTATGAATGTAGAAAGCAACAAAAGTAATTTTCCTATTGCCATATATCTACTATTCAACAAATCCATGAAAAAGGTACAGTTGGTGTGTTTCACACATTTTTGCTGTCCTACTGCAAAACAGTAGTGGTTGCATAAGCAAAAGCAGAGCAGATTTTCTCTCCTAACTAGTTTGTCTCTAAAAGAGAGAGGAACTGTGCAGAAGTAAAAGAGTACTTGTGCTGCGAGAAGTGCTGATGGGAGTTGGTTGCAATCATTCATCATAGATCAGTAATTTTAAATTTTACTCAAGTAGTGGCAGTCATTTTAGAGGAATCTGATTATCATTTGGGCACATAATGAAACAGACTGGGATCTTTTCAGAGGCACAATGTCTTGTTGGGGTACTATGTCTCTAGATGTTCTGTTTTCTCCCTGCATTTTGAAAACACTACCACATCATACAGATCCTTTTAACTAAAGTCTTTTACCTAGTGCTTGGCATTTTTACTTTTGTAAACTGCAGCTGTTAACAAGACCTACAAATGTTACAAGAGCAGGACCACCCTTTTAATAATGCAATTTAAATAATCTACCAATTCTTTCTTTCCCCCTGCATAAAAAAATGCTGTTTACATACATGGTTATGGTCCCTGTAATCTCACTTAAAGGAGACTCACTTAAACAAACAGACCATCCAAAGTAGTTGTAGTAGGCTAAATCTAAGTCTGGTGTTATGGAGGAATGCTTACCTTATCTTTTAAAGCAACACAATAAAAATGTGTCTTAAAAATCAATTTTTTTTTTTGCATTAAAGCTCCAATAACATTAATCACTCTTCCTAGTGATTTTTTTTCATATCAAACAGATTAAAAAAATAAAAAAAAATTCTATTTTTTATATAACCTATGAATTTTCAATTCATATCACTTATGTACCATTATTGAAAGAATATCATCAACTTGTGCTCTTCTTTTTGTTTCAGATTTCCTTTTCTAAGTACAGCTCACTGTTCAGCTGGTAGAACAAACACACCTTTAATCTTTTTTTTCTTTACAAAGATTCTTGTGTAATTCCGTGAGCCTAAGCCATTTTTCCTTTACTGAATCTCCTTTGAACTTTTGCTTTGGTTTGGAAATACCCTTCTTTTTACAAATCTCTTTATCTGCAGCTGGGGAAAGTTTGGCTTGTATCAGACTTGATTCAATACTTGTTTGGACTATAGTCATTATGGTTAACTGTTCTCTGTGCCTCTTTTGGCCTCTGTACTGAAATTCTCTTTACAGAATGATGATTACATATATCAAAGCAGTTCTCATTACAGACAGTTTTCAGGGATCAAACATTAAGCACAAAACTTCCAAAACCCCTTGATGAAGTTATTTCCACATTTAAGAACTCTGTAAGTAGTTGTATTGATATTGAGCAAAACCATTTCAGTTTTATTGTGGATTCTGACTATAGGACTGAAATCTGACTGGCTTGTTTACAAAACAATGAGGCTGGTGACACGTCAGGACATTCATCTTCTTCTAAGAGCCCTCTTTTGTACTTTCTAATCCCTTTCCTTTCAATTACTAGAGCTCTGATTGAGAAAGCAAGCCAAAGACTCACTCGCTTCATTAGCAGTGGAAAGAAAATTGAAGCATCTCTTCTTAACAGCACATTAGATTGAGGAACAAAACTGGAGGCAAAAGATACATTTATTTTCTCAGTCTTTAAAAACAGAATAAAACACGCAACACATCCTGTCTTAGCCAGAGGCAGAGTAAGGGGAGAAGTTCATAGGCACGAAATGTTTTTACTAGAGAAGCAACTCAGACTTCTCTGAATGTTAGCCTGCCTTTGCCACCAGCTGATGGACTTTGGGAAAAACTGAGGAATCATATGTAGGTGGATGTAAAAGCTCCAGACCAGGTCATGCCTTAATTTGGTCTGGTACCCATCTGTCTTGTGGTAGAAAAAGGGAAATTAATCATACATTCTCTTCCTACAGCCTGACTTGTTTGGCAAGGGAAGAGGGCTCAGCCGCTCCCCAGAAGTGAGTTGCACTCCTGGGTGCCTGAGGGTGATATAAACTCCCATCAGGGTATGAAAAGCAGGACATTTCTTCATGGAAATGCTCAGGTCCAGGGCAGTCTAAACATGTGGTTAATCACCTGGACTAACTCCAAGCTCTTAAAACTGTAATTAACAGCAGCAGTTCCCAGCTTCTCTTCTTTGGGGAAGCCAGTGCAATTTCAGGTGTGCCTGTTTTTGTGTTAGCCTGTTTACTGATCCTAGGAATGAAATATATTGCAGTCTTTCAGCTCTTTTATCATCTCTGCAGAACTTCATTTGAGTGTTAAATCAGTTTCATGTGGTATTTGAGTTCCCACTGTGTACCTGAAAGGTGACTAAATAATTTTTTAAACATTATAAGATTAATGGAGCCTCTTATAATTTTTAGGAGCAATGTCATCAGCTTTCCAGAAAGAAACAAATAAACAACCACCTACCCAAAAATCAGACCCCAGAGCAGCAAGTAAATAACTGTTTTATTTTGAAATGGCAAATAATTTCTACATAAGATATATTTGTTCTTTATTCTGATGTCAGTTTTACTGTTAGGTAGAAACACAAAACTGAGGTTGATTTCTGTAAATTTCATGACTATAAAAACAAGACAAACATGTATACCATCATATGGAGTATCATATCAGAGTTTTTGTGAGAGAAATATGTACACTTGAAGAGTAATCAAGTTCCCATCTCTCTTTCAGTTCCCTTTTTATCTCTGGCTATTTTCTAATTTCTATGATTTCATGGCAAGAGGATGCTCCAAACCTGAGAGTTAGGAAGCATTTAGATTCCTACTGTTTCTGTTTTATCTGGAAATATGGACTCATGGTTTAGAGTCCAGGGCTCAGACTAAGCCCTGAGATGCATTAATACTTCCAATTTCCATCTTCTGTTACAGTTCTTACCTATCAGGACTTGTTCATCAGCACCAAAGTGTCACTGGGTCCTTCCATGGATGTACAGAAGTTGATAGAAGGCATCCAGCTGGGTGCTGTTTTTCTCTCTCCTGCCTTCCTGCCAATTCCTTTCTTCTCTCTGCTGTAACCTATGTTTTCATAATGAAGAGAAATTATGATCTCCAGAGTGGAACAAGATAGAAAGGTTAGGTTAAAGGTGGGCATATTTAACAAGTTTCAGTTCTTAGTAAATTTAGGTATAAAGCTGACATATTTAAACAGCCATCAATCCAAACACATGCATAGAATAAGAACTGCATGTAGGCTGCAGGCAAACCCTGATGTGTTACACAGCTTGTTTACATGTGCTCATTTCAGCTAATGTTGACTCCCGTGGTTTTATTTGGGAAACCTGCTTATTAATCCCTGATGCCACTGTTGAATGTTTCATGTCTGAGATTCCATTTTTCATATTGTGAAAAACAGAGGCAGAAATGAAAATTGTAAGACATGGTTACTTGAATACATATGATGGATATATAAAAGTAAACATCTATATTGGTCACTTTGTTTTAAAAAGAGAAGCTTAAAAAAATAGTTACTGAATTCATTTGGCAGAGCTGGTGCCAAAATGCAGCAACCTATTTTGTCACAAGCATTTCTAATACTTTGTTGCTGCTGGATATATAAGAATTCAGGGTTTTTTACAGTGACCTCAGAAGATTTTTAGGGTTTTGGTGCAACTGTGGACTTCATAGTATGCTATACTATACTATAAATAGTATTTTTTTTTCAGTTGTTCACTATTAATATTTTAAGATTCTACTTGTCTGTATACTTACAGCCTGTATATTGTCTGTATATTTCCAATTACTTTGCTGAAGTTTGAAGAGGTAGAATAATATTGTAGAATATTATATTGTAGATAGAATAGAATATTGTAGAAGACAATGAGGACTTGCTGTTTAGGACATTTAACCTTATTTTAAATTCATTCTGCTTGAAACAGTAAAAATTTATAATAAAAAGAAAAACATTACTATGATGTTTTTTCAATATATCTTTGATTTGCCTTGATTGAGGAATATGTTTTTAATGTTGTACATCTTTTTTCCGCACCAAGTCTTCTGCTAATATTGATAAGGATTGTGCCTGTAATTTTCTCTTTGCAAAGTTTACTGAAGCACAGCCCAGATAAACATAAAAATTATCAGTTGGAGTTGAATATTCTGACATATTTTGAAGTTCTGTTTTAAGTGTTCTTGATGAGAAATCAGCTTAGATACCCTTGTGCATTATAATTACAAAGCCATGACCCAAGATTGTATTATTGTCTTTTTTTACAGATTTTCTAATCCTTTTAACTGTTGATTTTTCTGAACACCACTGTCAGAGAGTGCAATTGGAAACAGACTTCTTTCAGCTAGTTTCTGTAAAAAAGCAGAATTCACAGTGCTCTGTTCTCACTTGAGGATATTCAGATACAGTGGGCATGGTTTCTGTTCTACTGCAACAGAGCTTGAATATGGCCTGCTCACAAGCCATTCAAGAGCATAATGGAGTAGACTGCTAGTTTTTGTATATATACTATATGTATATATTTACTTATATTTACATATATATATATCGATATAATGGATGTAAGAGGCCTCTTCTGCTTCAAGGCTGTCTTGCCTGCTGCTCATCAACTGAAGCACAGTGGCATCACTTGTTTTGAGGAATCATCCCAGTGGTTTCTTTAGAAGGAAAACACAGGGAATGCAAGAGTGCACTGACCTCCTAGTAGACTTTACTGCCAAATTTAGATTAGAACCACAGTGCTTCTACAGCACTGCAAAGCTGCAAAGCTGTGAGCAGCCGTTTCACTCATTCTGTGGCTTAAAGGTTGACCTCCTCCTGCTTGATTTCTTGTGGAGCAGGGAGCTGGCAGGGAGCTGGGCTGCACTGTCTGGCTCTCACAACAGGCAAATGCATTAAAGGAGACAATTGGGTTTTTGTGATGGCTGTTAGATGGAAATATACAGAGCACAGCTCAGTGAAATAAAGGGCAAAAGAGTAAGTGAGGAGGGTGGGAGAGAGCCACCTACAATAGAATAAATAACTTCCTTCAGTGTGAAATGAAAAAAGGCCATGAATGCTCTGAAATGATCAGTGCACAAAGCACTGCTGAAGGAAAGTGGATTGTCTTGGAAAACTATTTTTCTATACAGATGCCACCAGGCACTGCTTCTTAAAAAAAATCCCAACAAATTGATGTAGAAGATAACCCTGAAAAAAGGAACTACCCAGGACTATATTTTTTGTTCCGGTTATTTTGTAGACAGAAGGAACAACAACAATGTTGTCAGAGTTAATTCTTGACTATGTTTCTTCTGTATTTTCAGTTCTTGTTCTGTAGTATGCTAGTACCATTCCTTTTGGCCCTGAAGAATACACTCTACATGAACAGGTCATGTGCAATAGCTCATTTCTACTGTTCGTGTTGTTGATTACCCACTTTGCAAAGATGGCTGACCCATGGTAAACAGAGATGCCCTTCATATGTCCCATTATGCCTTCAAATATCTTTGAATGTAACTGAGATCCTTGTTTAACAGAAATTTTGAATCTTATTACATGTACCTTTGCTTTTATATTTTTATTTCCAAGCATTTCTGTCCATTATATTAATCTTTTGTATTCAGTAATAAAAGCTGAGTCATTACCTCTTAAGTTACTAAGAGATGAATGCTATTACTTTTTGAGACCCAAGCGAAAACGTCTAACCTAAACCAATCCAGCACTACATGGGTCAAAAATACCAGCTATCTGAGGTGGAGGCACAGGCATTTACAGGTTACCTGCAGACAGGTGTTAATGGCTGTCAGTATTGGTATCTGTAGATGCTGATAGCTGTCAATGCCTTCCAATATTTTCAACATGATGCCTGCTGGTGCCAGTTGTTACTGACAGTGTCCAACACATCCAATGTTTGGAGGGTTTATCTCCTAGAAATTAATAATAAACCAATAATTTGGGGGATTGCTGATTTAGATTAAGATCCTGTAGAGGTCAAGTGGGTGCAAAGAAATAATTCTGAGTTTTCATTAGGGACTACATGAAAGCACCATGCAGAAACATGTGGGTTGGGATGCATCTTGCCTGGAACAATAGTGGAAACATCTAGACTCCATTTAAGATGCACTTTGGTCTGTTGATTATAGCCTGCTGTTATAGAATCACAGAAGTAATGTTTTGAATTCTGTTTCCCACTTCTGACTGCAAACGTTCAAAAACATTTGTATGTATTGCAAACATACAAAGCTAGGCCAGCTGAATCCTATCTTTACTATCTTCCCAGTATTGAAAGCAGGATCCACTCAAGCTCTCTTTGTTTGTCTCAGTGCCTTGATAGGTGTTTGCTGGCTTTGGTACAGTTGTTTGGTATCAGCAGCCAGAGGATGCAGAGGATTCAGCACACAGCCTGGCTCTATCAAGCAGCATAGTGGTTCATGCAGCCAAGTGTTATCAGATCTGAAGCATGAGGCAGGGTTTCATATGGGTTCAACATCAGGAAGGCAGTGCAGAGGCACCTGAACTGCATCTGCAGGGTGTAAATTTGGAGTTATGATGACATAACTCAATGGTGAGTGCAAGAGGCTCATGAATATGGTAATATCTTTAAAAGGAGAGAGTGTTCTATTAAAAAATGGGTTCTCTGTAAGTTTTTGTGCAGTTACAGTTGTCCTAAGAAATGTCTTCTGATTCTAACATGCTCCAGAAGTGTTCAAATACCAGAACCCATCTAATGCAGCTTTCCCTAACTAAAAAAGATACGTCTAGTAAGGTTGTCAAAGCCAATTTTTGTTGTGTAGCTACAACAGCTCTGTCTCTGGTTTTGCAAGAAGGCTACTCAGTTTGTTCTTTTCCCAAATAAAGTGATGATTACTTCTCTTGGCTATTTTACATTCCCATGGATTTGTGACCAAGTAGGGAGTCTAAATTGAAAATACCCACTTCTACTTAGTAAATCAAGAATGAAGAATGATGAAGACAATCTGCAGGGGGTTGTTATGCATAAGCAAATACCTTGCTTGAAAATCTGATTCAGGCAAGTATTTTCCTCACCTTCAGTAGTATCAGTTCTGGAGAACATTTTAACCTTAGAAAAAAAGTAATAGACCTCTACTACAGAAATATTATTACTTTCATTTGCCACACAGGAAGTGTACAATTTTTCAGTAGTGGGTCAGTAATTTCAAAATTATGTGTTTATCACTCAAATCCTACATTTTCCTCCCAGAATCAATTTTACCAGCTGACATGAATAATTTTGTGATTACTTGAGTGTAATGGTTTGATTAGGAGGAAATAAATAATAATAATAAAAAAAAACAGTTAAAATCTGCTTCTAAAATTTCCAGTAGCTTTAAAATAAATTATGTTAATTGGCAAGACAGGAAACATTATTACTATTATTATTATTAATAAAATTATTATTATTATTTCTCCAAGGCTTTGTTCCATATTACTAGATTATATGTACTATCAATTTTGTTGTTTTATTTTGCATTAAATATTTTTGTTGTTTCACGGGCTTTTAAATAATAACCAAATTTGAAAGATTTCAAAAAAATTTTTTTAGGAGTTTCAAAGTCTGAAAAACATGTAACTCAAAGTAGAAACCTCTCTTAGATGACCCTCAGTATTTCAACTGTGATTTTTAGTTATTAAAAAAATAATCTAAAACATATTATTTAAGTATAGGACAATTAGCCTAAATGTGACATAGCCTGTCACATTTATTTTATACTTACTGAAATTTGTGCAGTTCAGCAAAATGTGATTGGACTAATGAACCAATGAGAAATAATTTGGTTCTGTGTGTTTTATGCCTAGTTGCTTAATTTTGAAAAAGGACTGCATAAAGTGATCCTTTCTGCTACTGCTTTCATTGGCTTCTCTTAAAATTTCAATCACTAACCATAGCTATTCTTTCTCATGTTTACATTTTGGGGTTGTTTGTCACACTTTATTTCACGTCATACACAAATGACAAAATATTATGCAACACAACTTGACATTTAACAGTTTATCTACAAAAAAAAACATGTATTAATTAATTCTTATCAACTTAGATATAAAAACTTTGAGCATTTAAGGTTTTGCCAAAGTCTGCTTTAACATTAATGTAAATAACATATTAAAAGTGAAAAATGTCAACATATAGAAAAGAGCTTGGATCAATCTTTTTTACAACAGAAAACTTAATACACTTAATAGTAACATGTGCACATAGACAAGGTAAGGGAATGCACTGATTAAAGGTAATTAGTAGAACAATTTGATGGTGTTCTTTTGAACAGTAAAATGTATACCAGACCTCTTCAAGAATTTAAGACAAAATATGTTATGGAATGATTTACCTCAATATCCTAGAAATTGTGGAACACTGGCAAGGTTTACATGTCCATAACTCTATTTGGGGCAGGGGGTGGGGAGGATGGGGTGTGGGAAGTGGTACTTTATTAATTGGGCTAATTTCTACAATTCCTGAATCAAGTGTTTTAATAGTTGATCTATTAGCACCTAGAGGATAAGAACAGATTTTTCAATTACTCATAGAGTTCAGCTAACATATTTCTTGCAACATTATTATCAGTTCTTCTGTCTGAGGCAGAAGTATTGGATGATGCTTTAACTTCACACACTATTTGTCACACCCTTCCATTGGAGGTTCTTACAAGCAGTCCATGGAAAATCAAATCTAAATGAAGGAACTGACTGATTGGTAATCACAATGTTGAAAAACTTAATGTGGTTGGTCAGCTCTTAACCTGGAAGGATAATGTGAGTGAAGTTTGTTCTCAGTTCAGACCTTAGTCAAAGTCAAAGCGTTAGTCAGAAACCAGCCATAAAAGTTGTTTCCAAGCAAAGGTATTTATAGATAAAAGCACTGGGGGGAAATATAAAGTGGATTATGAATGCAGTTTACTGGAATACTCATTTAACTGCTTTACCATCACAGCCCTGAGAAAGTAAAAGATTTACCAACCATATCCAGACACTATTCAACAATGCAGGCTCATTTTATCTCACGTCAGCTTCACTGTGGTTTAAATTTGTTTTAGTTACACCAGCACTGCTTACTCCTGATAAAATACAAAACATGCCTGTTTAATGCAGGTCAAATTTTGTCCTTTTTGGCTCAGTACAGCAGAGAACATGAAAATCTTCTATTATACAGTGTTTGAAAAATGAACTAATCCAGGCAGAAGAAGAGCATAGAACAGAGACACACTGCTGTTCCTGTAACTCATAAAGCTATTTCAATTTCTGCATATCTGCAGTACACCTTGGAAAGCAAAATAGAAATCTGTTTTCTGTTATATATTTTCTTGTCATAGCATTGTCTAGACAGAAAGCTTATGGTTAATTTGTTTATTTTCAAGGCTCTGAGGAAAACATAAAGCAAACCTGCACAGCAACCAACCACGACAGATAGTGCTATCAATTAAAAAAATAACATTAATGTTGTCACCTTCTCCCTGTGCAATCTTGCTTGCTTGATACATTTCATCTTTATCAGAAAGGTTAGAAATTGACTTCATTCATCCAAGTCCTAATCGTTGCACTGAAGTTTTCTTCAGACTTAGCTATTTTTCATTAGATTTTTACCTCTTACAGCTGTCACTATATTTTTCACAACTTCCAACAAATAACTTGAAACCCTGTGCTTTATTTTTAATGGTTTAATACCTGCCTTAGTGTGTGTTATAGTATTCATCTAAACCATTGGAACCTTCAAGATCCATGACAACTAAGTTGTTTTCTGGCTGTTAAAGGTTTGGATGGATCAATATTTAATTCAGTTTTGTCTTCGAGTTATAGGATAATCATCTATTTTATACTCAATATGTATCATAAAGATGTTTGATTTAATAAAATCTGTGTTTGTTCTCATAAATACAAGTTTTACAGAATGAAGACATTGCTCAAACTCCCATTATAATTAAAGAAATCTTAAATGAGATGGGCTGACTAGTGAGTTTTAGTAGATTTTGATAACACTCATAAACACATAGCAAACACCTCTCTGTTAAAAGACCCTAAAGATTTTTCTGATATTGGCCCTTATGTTTTCTCTTCTTTTTTTTTTTTTTTTTAATTTGGTCTTTTTCTCCATCTCTTTTTATACCAGTCTGTTTTTATATGTTTCCTTCTTTGTTATGTTGTTCTAATTCAATTGTTTGAGCTGATTGAGAGGTGTTTTTGTGTTTCAGTTGTCCACAGTCACAAAGCTGGACTTAGTTCCTATTATAAGCAGCCTCCCTAATTTCTTCTTGTGAATTAAGAGGTGCCAGGCACGATCACTTTTTTCCCTGATGATGTATGAAAAAAAAAAAAAAGAGATTTTCTATAGTTTCAGAGCACACAGAAAGCCCCAGATGCTTGTGCATACATTGCCACACACCCATAAAAAAGGTCTAGATGATAGCATGACAGTATTGATGTATGTAGGGGAAACTGGCTTATTTACTGGGGGAATGACAGAGGAGATTTTGTAAAGTTCTCAGGTGTCAGGTAAGTCAGGCCACAGTACTTTCAATTAAAAGCAGGGTTGCCTAGCATATTGTTTAGGAAACCACCCTTCCCTTGTAGGAGCTGGGACAGTTACTCAAAACTTGTAGGAATGTGGGCTAGAGCTTTTTGTCCTACTGGGGCCGTTCCTGAGGGAGATCTGCTCACTGGTTTTGAGAGAACAGGTACAGTACTGTAGAACTGGATGTACCCTCTTGGGAGTGCTGGGGTGTTGCTTTATAGCTCTCTGGGTGAAGCTCATTACAGCTGTACTGATGGAGCTCAGCAGCAGGTAAAACACAGGTTTTCAGTCATGTTTTCTTAAGGTCAGGATATGTCATTATTATGATGAAGAGTGTGGAATCACCCATTTCTACAGGTGGACACCAGAACCTGTACTTAAAGCTGGTGTGTGGATAGCATGAGAATCCAAACTGTCATTAGAAGGCAAGTTACCAGTATAAAAATAGTGCCTGTGATGGGTACACAGACTGGAGATGTATTAGGATGCCTCCATTGTTCAATTGTGAAATGGTATGGAGAATTGCTGGATCTACTCCTCTCACATGATGTCCCATGCACAGGTTACAGATGACTGAGCCATTCGTCCTCCAGGGATTTCTAGTAAGAAGATGCAAATGGTTTGCATAATGAACTGGGCATCATCCAAACATTAGAGGACTGCCAAAGAGGCACAAAAGTCAAATAAGATGCCTTCTGGGTCTGAGTTTAATTCACTGATTTCACAGTTTAACACTGAGCAGAAGCAGAAGCAAAATCAACAAAGAGAAAGCAGAGCAGCATGAGAACAACCATTCATATCTAAACAGTGGTTCACAAAGATTTGTTTCATCTTTTATTTAAGAACTTCTAGGGATAGGGTATTTCTTATCCTTGGATGGCCTAAATCTAGTTCTTTTAAGACTATTTTTTGTCCTAGCCAAAGGAAATAGGTAAAACAATGTTTTTTCTCTTTGGTGATGGCTAGTATATTTTTTGAAGGCTAGTATATTTTTTGTTTATTTATTTTTTTCCTTCTCTTTTTCTCCTAGTTTATAAACCCTGTATTTTCTAAAAGAATGTATTTTCTAGGACCACAATCCCTTTTTGTATACTTCCCTAGACTTTTTGGAATTTATTTATCTAGTACCCTAATTAGACCTCAGTCATGCTGAATAATGAAGAAGGATTTCTTCATGTCTCATTTATAGTATTCCCACTTAAATTACTTCTCAGCACTTTATGTATGCACTTTATGTCTACTGCTACATAGTTCTTCCATTCCAATTGCATCCTTTTGTTTCAGGACATTTCTGGAACTTGTCAAGAGTATTTTGAATTCTAGACTTGCAGTCCCTCCCAGTTTTCAAATTAACACACTCGTATGAGCACTGGACAAGGAACAGTTCCTGTATGATCCCTCTCAGTGCATTCTCCTGTTGATGACCACAGACCATTTAAAACCCAGTTTTGCATTCCTCTTACTGTAGACTTTTTCAAACCACATCTCACCCTCACTGTTTTCTGGAGGAAAGGACCACTTGGGCAAAAAACAACACTGAAGGATATATTTGTGTATCTGTGTTCGTCTCCAAGCTGTTTTTGCATCTCTGCGTGCAGGGAGGAGTGGCACTGATAGTATGGCTTCTACTTGAAGTCTCTGTGCAGCTCAAGGGGAGAGGAAGAGAAGAGCTTTTGCTGATTCTCTTATTGAATCTTGTGTGCAGTATTTCCCAGGAAATGTAGATTTTTGTCTCTTGGATACTTGCAAAGGATTTTGGTGATATTATGTATAAATGAAAGGAGCTATATGGTACAAAATTCATTTTATTTCCTCCCTCTGCCTTTGCATAAACCCTCTAGCCGTTGGGGAGCTTCTTTGATTGCTGACACCTTGAGAAGGGAAAATTGTATAGGTGACTCAGATTTTTGAGTTGAAAAAGAACCTGAGGATCATCTTCTTTTGACCTAGCATGGAAGTAGAAATCACTATCAGTAAACACAATTTGGGAACTCCTAGCTGTATTACCTAAGAGTCTATTTTGTAAGGCAATTTCCAACAATGTTATCTGAAAGTTGTGTCAAAACCTGTAACTTAGCTGTAACACTTAGTCCTTTCACCTTTTCGCTGTCCACAAGATCTTACTTCCATCATTAGACAAGATTTACTTTTGATAAGCTCATGTTTGCCATCATGTATTAATATGTGTAGCTGAGGGAGTGTCTGATAGAACTTGGACTGTAATCTTTAACTTGGCTAAAAAGTTGTAAAAGGGTAACATTTTTCTTTTAAATAGATTTTTTGTAATGTAATAAAGCTACTTGGGAAAAAAGCATGAATACTTTATTCCTATTCATAAGCAGGAGAAATCATATGTAATCTTGGGGATACTGTTAGTTGAGATGTTGCAGATAAAGAACTGATTCTATACAAAGGGGATTGGACAAATCTAGGCCCTGATTGTTATTATAGAACCACTGTAAAAAGAATTTCTATTTGAAAAAGTCTTTCCATCATTGAAGTGAAACTCCCAGCTCTGGTCACCTAATTAATCTTCATATTTGTGAAAGACAACTACACTGGGAGTTTTAATGCATTTTCTGCTTGTTTGACTATTACTCTGCTTGTGGTAACAAAGAGTTAATATTTGCTCAGACTACTTAAAAAGCAGCAGAAGAAATGTACAAATGTTTCTAACAGGAATCTGTTTACCAACACTTAACAGATGTTGTTCCCCTCGGAGCTCACTTTTAGGGTACTGAAGTCTTCACTCCCACTTTAGCACAAAAGAGGAGAGGACCCAGATGAGAAAGCAAAGCAAAGCCCTTTGATGTAGATAAAAATACAGCCACTGAAGCATAAAGGCAGAAACTAGCAGCATACTAGTAGAAGATTGACTCCTCTCTCACTTGCCCTTCCTCCTCCCGAAAAAGTGAATTCCTGAGATGTCCCAATACATTAAATAAGAGGCAAGAACCCAGTGGCATGTTAGTGATGCAGCTCTCATGATATCTGACACAAAGCTAACCCTGCAAGAATAGCTTTTGGGCTGCAAACGTGAAAGATTCAAGGAGACTGACAGATTTCAGGAATGCAAAATTTGCTTTTAATGCTCTGAATGTCACAGTAGTTGGCCACTGTACAAAATGTTATGTTACGTGATCATAGGGATTTATGAGTTATTTCATGTTAGTATTTTATTTTTCTGCAAGATTTGATTATGAGAGTTCTTTTGTGATTGTAACTGGAATTCTGTCCCAAGAAATGGGATGTCAGGTTTTCCCACATGATTTTGATTGAAATTTTTGTTTAAGTGGCACATTCAGTTTCAAATGCTGTCAGGATGGAACTGGCATGTTGTCAGGAAACCATCTGGCTACATTAATTAGGCAAATTTTGTTGCATTTAACTCCTGCTGGCAACAGATCTTCTACAAGGGATTTAGGAACAAGTCTCTCTATTGCAAATTAAAGGTGAAAGAGTTACAGAAAGGCATCTCCTACAGGTGCTGAGTGTTCATTTCCCTTGTACAGCAACAGTTACTATCTGAACTAGTGATGCTAGGAACTCTCTACGGGCAATGGAGAAAGGCTAGTTTAGAGAAGATACTAAGGAAACTTCCCTGTCTAACCATCTAGAAGCTGGCAGTCCTGGCAGTCTGCTGGGACCAAAGGCCCTCCACAGCTCGTACTCACACATCAGACCAGGTTTCCTTACTGGCTTGACTCCAGGTTTCTCATAGCAGACCCTCAGATGCCAAGATTCTTAAAATAGTATAAACACAGTACAGTAACAAAATAACAGCTTGAGCTCTTTCTTCTGTGAAGGAACCCCAAGCAAAGGAAACCCCGGGCTTTTATACCCTCACAGTGTAAGCGCTGGAAAGCCTGGAGTCATTTGCTTCTGCTGTGCCTCTCATCGCCCGGTCTCCTGGCTGATGCCACAGGTCCCCAGACCCTTTGTTGTGCCAAGGGGTTCATGGTCTCTTTCCTGTGGCTGCTGTTTGATTCTTGATTTAGGTGCATGGTAGCCAAATAAATGAACAACTCCCCTTTCTGTGCAAGTTCTCCCCAAAAAGAAACAAGTATGACAGTCTTATTACAGAAATGAATAATAAAAAGAAAGGAAGCACAATGATCGACAAAAAAAACCCCACAAAAAACAAAACAACAAACAAACAAAAAATGAAATTGCATGTTCGGTAAAACAAATGCTGCTGAAATATGATCTGAATTGTTATTCTGTGTTTGTAGCAGTTAATAATTGAATACTTACCTTGAAAAACTTGAAAAACATTTTGAAAATTAGTGATCTCTTTGGGATTGAAGTCAAAATAAACTTTTCATTTTCTGTTGTAAAACTAGAATAAACTCAAATATGACTTCTCATTACAAACAAATGTTCATGTTAGCAAAATTAACTGCTTAGAATAAAGTTTTAAGGTCATATAATTATCAAAAAGTTAATTATCTCTTGAATGTTTCTGTGTCATTACTTAATAATTCTACCCTAAAAGTCTTCGTAACAGCTATAGAGCAAATACCATGTTTTTAATGCACCATTCTTAGAACGCTTTCAGCTTCACCTTCTTATAGTTCCAATACAAGTAGTCTTTTTTGCTCAGCTATGTGTATCTGAGCATGCATCTTAAACACAGATGCATATACATAAACAGATGACAGTGAAAATATAGAAATAATACTTAATAAGTGATTTAAGGTTCCTTCTAATGTGTTTCACTTTCATGTGTCAACCATAATGCACCGAGCTTTAACACAAGTAGCCAAGTCTGTGGAGTCTCCATCCTTGGAGATACTCCACAGATACTCTACTGATGGAGAATGGAGAGGTTAGACCAGATGTCTTGCAGAGGTCCCTTCCAACCTCAATAATTCTGTGATTCTGTGGTCACTTAAACGCAGCTTCACATCGGGTCACTCTTTCCTCACTTTGGCACTATTCTTGCCAAATATCATCATGGGTTTGGGGGAAAAAAAAAAGTGTTGATACTTTGGATGTAACAAACTAAGGTTTTATTTGTAGATAGAGATTTTTTTTTTTTTATTTGGTGGCTGGCAATGCTAGAAAGAGAGACAAGATTTTGTGCAAAGAAGCATTTATTTTGAATTTAAAGAGAAACTTTATCTTTCAAAGCTAAGTACATGTCAGAATAGTGTCTTAAAATTGAATTAAGTACATAGCAGGTCATCTCTGAGAGAAAAATTGGACCAGAAAAAGATATTAAATGAGGATATGAAAGAAGAAAGATTTGAGTTGTAATTTCTCTGAGAGGTACTAAACCAGCATGTAACAATGAAATATGACTTTAATAAGCCCTAAAATCATTATCATATAGCAGTCATTTAGTCTTTGGTACTTAACAGAGTAAGGAGTTATTTGTCTTGGATTTGTTTTTTGTTTTTTTTCTTTTAATATCTCTTCCTTACTCTCTTACCACCATGTCTGATATTCATAAATACTTGAGAAGTCCCATTGCCAGAGTACAAGATATTGCAACTGTAAAAGAATGTTTCTGTACTATGAAAATGCACAAATGCACACCTTACTAATCTTTTTGCCAAAGATCTTTTGTATCTCTTGTAAAGCCAAATCACATGTAAACATTGGAATTAACATTGGTACAATTTACTTAAAAAGTAGAGGCAGGTAAAGCAGATTCTTCTATATAGTGAAGTTATTGTCTTTAATACAGTGAAATTTTCTCTACAGCCTCCCAAATTGTTGGCCAGCTGTTCATCAGTTCCATTGGTAATAAACAGAAAATATGGCATGTACTCCTTATTATCATTAAGCTCTTGGAGTCACAATCAGAGTCTACACCTTTCCTATTCCTTTATTTCAGCTGTCACACTCAGCTTTATCCTGACTATGCCTTTGATGCAGTGCTTTTTCTTTTTTTCTTTCTCCAACAAGAACTATAGCATTTCAGGCTTTTCTTTAATCTGACGTCAAGTCATTGTGATTTTAGGCTTTCTCTTGTCTCACCTGATGCACCCTTTATCTTACAAAATGCTTCTTTTGAGATTTTGAATCTTGAAACTCTTACTGCAGGTATTTTGATTTTTTTTTCCTTCTGTCCCAATCACATAATAAGCGATGAATAAATTTTTTAATGGTATGTGAATTTTTCAGAAGCTTAAGTGACTTTAGAGCTTAGGAGAAAATATTTCCCTGGTACAGCTGAGTCTGTTTGGGCAGAGAGCAAGGCTGCTTTGCACTTCACCTGTTCCCATATGAGGAAGAAATAGAACTACTCAGAGGTGTCTGACTCAATGAACTTCAGCACTGCCATGAAAGCTGTATGTCTCTTCCCAGTAAGCCAGTTGGTTAGCTCTGAAAGTTACAATCCTTAGCTTTCAGGCTGTCTCATTAACTCAGTCCTCCCCTAATGACATTGCCTCGTCCTATTGCACACAGCACAGTTATTCATAAATCACTCTTTTCCAAATGTCAGTAGAAACTGCTGCTTTTCCTTCTGAATCTTTCTGTGTAAGTTTGTATTTCTTTGCATTCCTTCTGGGATGTAGAGTGCATTTGGAAATGTATCCTTCAGGGCCCTTCTTGAACACCCAGATTGACTTCAATGCTCATGTAACCTCCATGCAAGCATTATGAATGATATGATATTATCATGATAGCATGCATCACAGAGTGTTTTACTGCCTGTTGTGCTTTTAAAATGCTCAAGAACATTACAAATAGGCTTTGAATCATAGAGATAGCATATAGAATAAGTTGTCATATCCTCTCGTTTTTATTCCTTCACCCTTTCTCTATCATCCATGCTTTCTATACTCTCTCATCTTTGCCTTGACTGAATCCTCAAGCTGTATTTGCCTGTGTGTTTATGCATCAAGGGCCAAAGTTGAGACTTGTGCCTGCTGCTCAAAACACTGTCTTTTTCTACTATTATTTTGTTTCAGTGAGAAAGAGTGGGACTGGATAGGCCCCCTGCTACTTCTACAGTAATAAATCTGGAAGAGAATATGAAAAAACTGTGGTTAAATAGCTTTGATTTAAATCTATAACTGTTTTTTGAAAAGGAAGTTGTGGTCAAGCTTGTTTCAGAGATGGCAAGTTATCCACGTGCATTTTTGAAAACTCATCAAAGGGGTTTTGCCACCTTAAAAACTGAGCCTATTTAGGGAAGGAAAACACAATTTATTTGTTTCAAGCTCTTGCTGTTCTGTGAACTTAGGCTTCACTTTTCAGTATCATAAGTTTTTTCTACTTAATCATATTTTTTACCAGGACTTCACTGATATTTTGTCTCATGCTGTTTCATCTTTTCATGTGTCATTCTCAGAAGAGGATGTTACTTCATTGCAGTAGACTAAACCAAGTGTCATTAACCTTTTTATATAATGACTGACATTTAGAACCAGTATCAGCTTTAAATTTTGAAACTCTGCCAAAATATTCAAACTTGGATGTATAAAGTTTGGTTTCTCAATCTGTAGTTGAAATTTCCAGATCAAAGCAACCTCATTTGTAGTGATCAGAGTCTTTATATATCAAGGTAAAAATACTCTTGTCTTGCTCTTATAGTTAGTGGGTAATTTCTAATAAAGTCAGAACAGTAATAGTTTTGAATTATTTATGAGGGATCTTCTTGACTATTCATAATTTTTAAAATATCAACATACTGTGTTCAGTGTCAAACTATATAGAAAAGATTCAGTTCGCCATTGATAAATTTCTCTTGAAATTTTGATGTTGGTAATCAATAGTAGTCATGGGAGGATGATTTGCTGACTTATGCATTGCATTACATTCTTATGCATGGCATTTCTCTTGTTCACAGCTATCTGAATCCTGCTAATACTATAAATAGTCTGATAACAGATGACTTATCTCTACAGCCTCCTAAAATTATAATTTTTAAGCCCTGAAACCAGCTTCTGAAAAGTATTTTCTGCTCTTCCACAAGACCATATCACAGGAGGTATCAGCTGGACTATGCCTTTTTCATAGCTTGTTATGGTCCTTTTCACTTACAGTAATTTTCCTTAGGCACAATTCAAAACCAGAGTTAAAACTGGAGCTGATTTTTTTGTCTACCTTTATCAAAACAAAATAGCAAACTACTGTGACACTTGCACTGCTTCATCATCATCATAAACATGCTGCTGCTGAGCTAGTCCAGGTCTCAAAGCAGTGAGGGGAGCAGTGTGTCTGCAGGAGCATCTGACTGAAGATGGGAAGTGAATTTGGAAAACGGATGTCAAAATTGCTGGGAAAGAATGAAGAGACAATAAAAACAACAGAAGTGGGTTTAATATCACTAGGAAGGCTGTGTCATTTTACCCTTTTTTATCTCTGGCAGTGGGTAGTTGGCTGTGGGCATGAATGCTTCATTTCTAATAGAAGGATGAAATGTAAGCCAATAGGTACTATGTAATAGCTATGTTTTTTCTCCCCCACTGAAGAGAATGTAGCTATATTCATAAAATAAATCCACAGGGAAACAGTTTAGTAGCTATCAGCAGTTCTTTGATCAAAAATAACTGCTTCTCATTATGCAGAGATAAATTAAGAAAGCAAGCAGAGTCACCAGAAACAATTCAGAGCCAACATAATCAAAAACAATTTTAAGTCTCCTCTGAATTTTATCCAGCTGTGCACAGTTTCAAGACAGAGAAAAAAAAAAGCAAAATAATATTATGGTGCTCAGCAAACCAACTCACAACATTGTCTGTTCTTATTTTCAACACAAATGAAAGAAATACTCATTAAATTCCAACTGGCAAACTTTTGGGTACTCTTGTTTTCAACAAAAGTGAAAAAATTATTCATTGGAACTCTAACTAGTAAGCTTTTGACCTGCAGAGTCTGGAGTTCAAAAATAGATATATCAATTGAAAGGAACATCTAATGGCCATCTAGTCTAACTGCCCGACCATTTCAGGGCTGACCAAAAGTTAAAGTATATCATTAAGGGCATTGTCTGAATGTCTGTTTTACACTGACAAGCTTGGGCCATTGGCCATCTCTCTAGGAAGCCTGTTTCTAGTATTTGAATAGCCTTTCAGTAATGTTTCCAGATGTCCAGTCTAAATCTTCCCTGGCGCACCTTTGAATCATTCCTATACATCCTATCACTGGATACTACGGACAAGAGATAAGCAATTCCCTCTTCACCTCCTCTCCTTGGGAAGCTGTAGGAAGCAAGAAGGTTTTCCCTTAGCCTCCTTTTCTCCAAACAAGACAAACACAGAGTCCTCAGCTGCTTCTCACAGGATATTTCTTCCATCCCTTGCACAGTCTTTGTTGCCATCCTCTGGATGTAGGAGAGTACCTTCACATCCTTGTTAAGTTGTGAGGTCCAGACCTGCACACTACACACTGCCTCCAGATAAGGCTGAGCCAGCACTGATTACAGCAGGATATTTACCTGTTTTGATGCTGTGTTTGATGCACCCCAGGATGGGGCTTGCCCTCTGGGCTGCAACGGCACACACTGGTGACCAACATTGAGCCTGATGCTTGCCAGCACCCCAAGAAGAGTTTTGGCACTCCTTTCCCAATATAATCTTTAGTCCAGTATTACTCTATCTCTGGTGCAGAGTCCAGTATTTGCACATTGTGTCTAATTTTAAAACACTAATTTAGAGGAGTGGGTTTTTTCATTATTGACAGGAAATCATGAAGGCAAACAAATACAAGATGCACTAACGGTTTTCTCTAAAGTGTGAATTATGTATTCCTGGGTTCATGATGAGGGACAAAAATTGACCAAAACAAATGCATGGCAGGTACCACTTGCTCAGCTTCCTTACATACGTACATTCCTGTTCATACATATCATGCACTAGGACCGATACTCCTTTCAGGATTAATGCTTTTTTTCCAGTTTTGCAGGGAGTGTTTTCACTTAACCTGTATATCCAGATTATTGAAGGAGAAATTGAAAACAAAAAGTTGTATCTTTTTCATCAGTTCTACAAAGATAGCACTGGAGAGAGAGCAAAATTTTACTAAAATAAATACCCTCAGAAATATTTCTGCAAATTTTGATTTAATTTCTCTCTGCTACTTTTCTTCACTGTTTACAAGCTTCTTTTCTTATCATGTCTGAGCTTTCAAGTCTTCTCTTTCTACTTATATTTTAAAGTGCTTTATAGATATAAATGTATCCCCACTGAAAACATATAAATGACCAAAAGAAAGGGAGCAAAGAAAACCTTGCAATAATTAAATATTTTTCTCAATTGCCTGTTTCATCTATTTCTATTATCAGTTTTGGAGAGTCACTGTTTTCTTTTACATATTGCCTAATTCACTGAGATCTAGTTTATTTTGCTAGTTGTTGTTGTAATAAAGGAAAAGATGTGGGTCAGTGCTCTTCTGATGGGGAAAAAATTGCCCTGGATAGTTATAGAATTACACTGGATTGCTATAAAGATCCAAAGCAAGGCTGATGTATCACTTAGGATTCCTGAAGGAGGGGAAAATATCTGTCTCACTCACACATAACCATTTTCACATCTCTGTATGCTTTACTATTCTTGGTTCTATAAAGTCACTTTTCTAATATTGATTATTCCTGTCTTTATGTCTAAGCATTGATGTTCCTCTGTACTACCTCTTTTCTTCCCATGTTAAAAATGGTGTCCTGGGACATTTTCGATTTTAAACTGGATGAGAGAAGACATTGATTCTCCCTCAGTTCCTGTGAGTCAACCTATTAGCTGCTGACAGGCTTTATTGAATCAGCATGTGGCTTAAATCCAGAAATGAATTATAATATAAGATTAGAGTTCTAGTCTCAGACTAAAAACAATGTTACTGCACTGACAGCTGTGATCAAAGCTGTTTCTAGCTCTCTCAGAGGTAGAAATCCCTAGGTGGCAATCAAAGGTTTCATGGTTAGGAATTACAGACAGAATTCATAATAGGCTTCAGTCAAAGTAAAAAAAGTCAAAAGATACTATAAACAGAATACTGTCTTGGCTAAGAACCAAGCTAATTCAAAAGATTTCCTACCCCAAAGAGCTTAGTCTCACCTCAAATTGCAGAAAAATATTATATTAAAAAATAAAATCTACCTAAACATGGCATATCTATTATTTTCCATGCAGGATATTGGATTGTGCTTATTTCTTCTATTGCTGGAGTTTGCAATCTGTGAAAAGTAGGTAATTATGTCTGATGTATAGAAGAAAAATGATTTAGTGCCTAAAATTTGAAGCAATGTCTACTGACTCTCACAGCATAAGATGACTCAGTCTGTCAGCTGTTACTATATACATGCATAGGAAAAACTCTGATATGCTGAAAAACAATGTTAAGAGTCTTGTTTTATTTACATGTAAATTTAGGAAGCTTTATTACTGGGACCTGAGTAGAGTACAAGATCATACACTGTACTCAGGTTTCCTTGGCCTGACACAGAAAATTTACTTCTGTGAAGCAGCACATACAGTTCCTGCTGGGATCTCCCTAGGGATATGATAATGATGCTTTGCAGGTCAAAATCTTGGACTTCTTGGGGAGAATGTTCTTGGACAGTTCTAAAATACCTAACAAGCTTGCAAGTTACTAGGCTGGAATGGATCCCACAGATGGATTAAGTTGATCAATGATATTCTTGCCATTTCTGTCCCTCCTCACGGTGAAGTTCCATCTCTGAAG
Source organism: Sclerurus mexicanus (assembly GCA_013396755.1). Taxonomy (NCBI): domain Eukaryota; kingdom Metazoa; phylum Chordata; class Aves; order Passeriformes; family Furnariidae; genus Sclerurus; species Sclerurus mexicanus. The sequence goes on from VWZF01002182.1 coordinate 102,000, forward strand.
TAAAATGCTGGTGCTGAGTCAAAATACTGTGTGCACAGGTTCAGTGCACATGAAGCTGCATAGGGTTAAAAAAGGAAGAGGGTATTAATGCTATTTCAACTGCTTCATGGCCACTCTGTAGAAATCCTACATTTATAAGTCTGATCCCACTCTCTGTTGGAGAATGGGAGGGCACAAGGCAAGAAAGAGACCCCATTCCCATCCATTACTCATTATAAATATTATAATAATAATAAACATATTTAATAACAAGCATAATGCCTTGCTGAGAGGTTTAGAAATTAGAAATTATGTGATGTTTGATGCTGCTGTGCTACCTTTTTTTTGTATGTGTATATCTTATATGCCTTGAATGGTTTTTGATAATCACTGTTGCAGCTGGAAAACTGAGAGGATAAAAGAAAGGTTGGGCTGCTTTCTAGCCATGTTATTCTGCCCGATTTTGCCTACTGATCATTCAGTCACTCAGAGGTTCATCTGCTTTGTGGTAACTCTGAGCTGCTGCAAGCTTATCATGAAATTTTCTACCATCAGAAATGATTTTATGCTATTCTGAAAGCATATTGCTTTAGGTAAGTTTAAAAAAAAATCTGGAAAAAGTTATGCTGAAAATTTTGTTGGAAAGTAATGATTTGACTTATATGTGTGGACTACGGCCATTTATATGACATTGAATTGTCACGACATGTCACATTAAAATATTTTATACCATACAGGTACATAAATATATGGTTTAAAAGAAGGTAGTGGAGTAAAACAAGGAAAAAAATGAAGTTCCAAAATCTCATGGTAAAATTGTAATTTTAATATTATTTATGTCTGTAGCATTCTGATTGTACTGTATTTTGGTGGGAGAAACATACAAACGTTCAGTTTTGCCACTCTACTGGTTTCTCACTAAAATAAAGCACCCAAGTGTTTCTGTTACTTTTGGAAAACTTAAGGAAACCTTCTCCCTGTATAAAAATCTGTACATTTAAAAAAAAAATTGTAAGTGAGCAAAAATAGAAGATATATCTGTATTACAGACTTAGTTGTACTACATTTTAAGACTCTTAAAGCTTTCTGCAATTAAAATAACTGCCTACATCCTTAGCATGATCCTTACAAAGTGCTAGGTTCAGTGCTGAACAGTGGAGAAAACTGAGCACCACATATCAAAGAATGCTAGGTGAGTAGAGCTGCTATTCTAGCAAAAGAGACATTAAGGATTGATACATCTTGAGATTGCTAATGTCTCCTTAGGGTTCTGCTGTCCTGTCAATATGTACATGTAATTCCTTCTAATACTAAGAGAAACTATGCAAATATATTATGAGACTAGGTTTTGAAAAAAACATTTTAAGTCCATTGTAAACCTAAATTATTCAAAGAATGACAACCCTAAACTTCTGCTATTTTATATTTCCTTATGCATTTAGTTTACTCTAATGTTCCAAAATTCAAAGCTGAGGTTTGAAGAGAAGGAAGAACTGTTCTTGCAAAATGAAGTTCCAAAATGACATGTTGTGGGAAACTTCTTTACAACTTTAGTTCTGGCACCAGCTGTTGTCTTGAACAGGACACAGGAGTGATGAATTATTGTGATCATGTCAGGAGACTTTGAAGCAGGATTCGATCAGCCTCCTTTGGTCCTTGAGTTGACTCATCAAGGTTATTGTATTGTACAGAGTAAGGAGAACTTCATCCTGTAGCTTCCAAATTGTCCAGATTTCCTGGATTCAGATTAAACATGCCCCATCCAAACTAAGAGACTGTGAAAACATTTACTGATATTATCTTTTTGGGAGTCTGTCTGAAAAGTGTGAATGTTACAATTTCAATAAGATTAAATTATCTTTGTGTTTATATAATTTATTTTGAAAGCTACTATATCCACTGGAATTATGCAAACCTTCTAAATTTTAATTAAAAAAAAAGGTTTCTAAAGCCTTTAATCATAAACTCAATAATGTTCAAGATAATTAAGAGATGATTACCAGCAATACTTAATTTAATGTCACCCGATTTTTGTGAGGTTTTATGACAGATTAAGGTGACAAGATTTTACGTTATTATCAAAAGATTTTTAAAGTACCTACTCCTTACATAGTTTATTAGGACATAAAAATGTTAATTAAAAGTTCTTCTTTGAAAACTTCCTCTTCAAACAACCCTCTCTATTTCTACTTTCATTTCAGTTGAAATATGACCCAAAATAGGGACAGCAATTTTTCTGCCATTTTAAACTATCATAGACCAAGAAAAGTGTAAACATGACAATATCCATCTTAAAACAACTTTTGAAAAAATGAACTAGATATTCAATAATTAATAATACAATACAGCATCCCTCTATGTCTCTAAGCAATTTTTTGTCTTTCTAGTCTATGAAACAACCACTATAATACAGTAAAATTTCTTTTGAACAAATTGATGTTTTCTACAGGCTGTCAAAGGCAGGATGTAATCCTAACCCATAGTTAGTATTGGTGGTCTGCTAAAAATTACATGGAAGATCACTGAAGTTAACAACAAATCATGCTTTTTGAAAATTATGTATTAGTGAAGATTTGGGGTAAGTTTAAAATTCTGTTAATTATATTAAAGGTTTCTATTTCTATGGGAATGGAATTTTTAATTTAATATTATTCGATATGCCATCAACATTGTTACTAAAATCAGCTCTAAAATATAGGATTTTTGTGAATGGAACTGTTAGAAACATTACTTTGAAGAAAAAAAAGTCAATACTTTGGAATAAAGTTTTCAGTGATAGGAACAAGCAAACAGAGATGCTTTATGTGTCAAAAGATTGACTCACTTTCTTTTTCCATTCTGATATCTGAAAGCTTGTATCTAAAAAGCATAGAAACCACATATACTCTACTGTAACACTGAAAAATGAGCACCAAATATAATCAGTACTGTAGATAGCAAATGTGAATTCACATCAGTGTAACTTCTTGAACAGCTGTCTTTGTTCTTCAGAGTGTATAATATACTGATGCACTGGTGCCTGTTATAAAATACGTAAACAAGAAAATCTATAACTCATGAAAATAGGAAATGTCTGTTAGACTTGAACACTGAATAATATACAGAAGCATGATTTTAGAATTGTTGAGAATGTGCAAACATGCTCTTACTATTTTCATGCATCCAAGTTAGAGGCTATATTGCCCATATTCAGGAGTTCTTACACTGCAATTTGTATGGCTTATCTGGACAAAGAAGACACATCTCATATGCAAAATGTTTTGTTAGTCCAATTAATATCTTAACAGTTAAATCAAGTTTATCATTAATCCAGATAAAATGACATTGAGACTCATAATTGAAATTATCCATTTTTTAGAATTTGGCTCCATAATGAATCAGTTTTAGGATTAGATTTAAGTTACCCCATTTTTCCTTAATAAACTCTTTGGTTATGTTGATGCCTAAAATCGACTCCTAAAAGAAAACCCCTAAGACTCAATTTGTGAGTTTTAGCAGGCAGCATTCCTTTATTTAGGATGTACGAGAGATTAGATTTTCGAAAAAGCGTGCATGAATGAGTTACAAAGGCCTCTTGCTTTTATTTAGTTAACTAACAATTCAAATCATTATCTAATACTGTTCCACCCCTTTCCCAGAATTATTCCTCTCCTGGATACGCCTCCCTTTTTGAGCTGGTGGTCCTTCAGAGTGGACGGTCTTGTTTGTTCCGTAGTCTTCCTCACATTATCCTTTTCTTGAACTCTTACCTCTGGCATATCTTCGTGCCCTTGAAAATAAGTGCCTGTGCAATTTTGTACAACCAAGAGGACAGCTTTATCTAGTTCATCACCTTTTTCAGCTTTGCTTCAAAATGAAGAGACTTTCTGTTTCTTAAAGAATTCCTTTCTACTGAGACTGACCTTTAATGATAAGCTATATAGGTTAAGCTACATGACTTTGCAACGTAGTTTTATGTTTTAAGCTGTGTAGCTCTATATGGGCACAATGTTTTAAGGTCACAATAACAAAACCTCACCAACACACTTATTTTGAGATATGTTTTAATAGCTTTAATTCTTAACTCTTCTTCCTTTCTCCAGAGAATTCTTTATTACCTCAGAACTGCAAGATGTGTATATAAAAACAGAGAATACTGTTTATTTCACCCACCTAGCAGAAAGAAATTCTTTATCTGAGATACATACACTTGTATATATATCAAGTAAAATATATCCAAGTGGTTCATATGAATGTTGTTTATTTTCAAAAAGGATTTTATCTTTGGTAACACAATGGTCACTATATTTCACATGTACATATGCTTGGAAAGGACAATTGATGCATATAGATGGTTGATTTTTTTTTTTCTTCTGATTTAACTAATTCTAAAGGAAATTAGCTATAAAGTCACTTCGGAATAAATAATGCTGTTAAAAAGTATTTTCATCAGGATTTTCAACTTCAGTTTGTTTGGGTTTTTTTTTTAAATAATGCAAATTGCAGAATGAAGCAAAAGCTTTCCATGTCTTCAAAACGTCCTGTTGTTATAGGGAAATTGTTAACAGTTTGTTTTCTCAGATAACACTCAAGAGGAAGTAAGGTTTTAAAAAGTTTGCCAAAGATAATATTTGTTGTCGTATTATTCATATAAAAAGCCCTTATTTCCAAGCTGCAGTCACTAAACCAACTAAATCACTAAAGAATCATGAAGATTGCTTCACATTGAATTTATTGATATCAGCTAGAAATTATGCAAACTTTGAAAGCTTGCATAAAATCTCCAGAATAAAAGTTGTATAAGCTAGAGTGATACATGTGTTGATGATGAAGAGTGTTGATATAGTTGCGAGTTCATAAGTTTTCATGGTTTTAACTGACCAGCTAATACAAACACACTGTGTGCCTGTACTTTGGTCACTGCAGAACAAAATCCCACCTTCTGGGCCATGCAGTACTCCTAAAATCAACAGAAGGAGTTGATTTGTGACACCTGCATTATAAAAACAACATAAATTTTTCAGTCTCTTTGGAAAGGTCCAAACTACTTGCCTTGAAAAAGAGAAAAAAAGAGACTGTGTTGTCCCTTCAAGCTGTACATCCAATGTTCTTCTCAAGAATATTTATTGCTAATTTATCCAAAGCTATTTGATTAGCTGACATTTCCCATTTAAATATACATTTTCAAATATATGGGTATTATGAAAAAGGTTGTTTAAAGCAACTAATGAAAAGTAAATAATGGCTTATGATGATTAAATATTCATCTTTTACATTCAAGGAAAACATAATATGTCTGTAATACACAGTGTGTAAGATAAGTCTTGTGCTTTTGGGATTTAAATTCTTATAAATATGTTTTTGAATGTGAAGTTCTAAAAGTGATTTTGTTCCAAATGTGTGGCTGTTACTTCACAAACATATTTTTTAAACACAGCTAAGAAGTTGGGGTTTTAATAAATGTACATCTAGTGAGAAAAAAACCCCACAGGCTGTTCCATGTGGCTCACCTGGAGAATTTACATCGCTGTACAACAGTTAGGTCATATTTCCTAATAGGGATGTAATTTATGAAAAACAAACAAATGAAAACCTCTTCTCTAATGGTGAGATATCCTGTATTGCTCTTCTTCAAACTGCCAGAGCAAGTTGAGAGAAAAAGAGAATTGTTAAAAAGCGTGTTGCAAACTTATTGTACTGCAAGAATAATTTAGCTTCACAGATAATGTTGCTTACTAGAAATGTTTATAGGGTTTTTGTTTTTAGCAACTGTCACACTTAGTCAACAAAGAAACAAAGCTATTTTGCCCTGACCTAAACAAGCAAAGCTTTTAACAAGTAAACAACTTCTTCTTGTTTATAATCTCAAACCAAGTATAATGAGTGTGAAACAGTAAACACAAGGAGTGATGACATTAGCAAATCACAGCTGTATGTTTGTCATACAGATTTTTAGCCACAGCTGTAAGTGCATGGCATCATACAGGTGTTCCACAAAATGACACCTGTGTGTCTTTGTCTTTTTTGTTAGGGAATTCTGGTACTCTCCAGTTATCCTTCTGGTAAGGGCAATGTTTTGGTGCAGTATCTTTGACACTTTAGCAGAGGAGAACAAGTGACTAATCTGAGACTCAAGATCGACGCAGACACACTGTGAAGACAGGGCTCTTTTTATTGTCTTGCTGTTAGAACAGAGGACAGCTGACCTCCGTATTAACCATCAAATGAACATTATAAACATCTAAGTAAAACAGGAAAATAAGTTGGTTCTTTCCTGATGTCACTAAAAGAGGCTAGGAATATTAGATTACCTACTGTCACTCGGTCCAATCATCTATCCAGCCCTGAGTACTCTCTTAGTGACTATTAAGGGAAGCCTAGGGAGCAGGCTGTGTAGAGAAGCCACTGCATAAACTATTTCAGTTGCTTTCTGGTTGGAGTTCTTTCTTCCTGAGTGGATTTCTCCTAGAGTTAATGCCACAGTTGACAGTGAGCTGTCACTTTAGGCAGTTCTGACTTGCCACTTTTTGAAAGGCAAAAAGCAAAAATATACTGCAGCATCTCTAGACACAAATGAGTTGCATAACTTTTTCACATCATCTGACTACAACAAAAAAATAATTATTTAAACTCAAACAAGAACAGTGAATGTCCCTCTATTATTACCTTTGAAAACCAACAAACACAGAGGCAGATATTAGGGAATAACCTTGCTGGAAATGTGTGACTTCAGAACAAGGGTCAACAGGTTCTCTTGGTGTAACATTAATGAGGAAGAATTACTTTTTGCAAAATCATAGAATAGTTGAGGTTGGAAGGGACTACTGTAGATTTGTCTTGTTCAAACCCCTGCTATTAGATGAACTGAAATAGGGATTTGAATATTTCCACAGATGAAGATTACACAGTTTCTCTGGACAACCTGTTGCAGCAAACTATCTCATGGTTAAGAAGCTTTCTTCTTCTGTTCAGTTGGAATTTCTGGTGTTTTAACTTCTAGTAATTTCCTTTCATAGGGCACCACAGAGAAGAACCTGGCTCCATCTTCTCTACTCAATCCCATTAGTATTTATACATGTTGGTAAATCTTTCTGGTTCTTGTCTTCTCCAGGTTGAGCTGTCCCAGCTCCCTCAGCTGCTCCTCACATGACAGGTGCTCCAATGCCTTAATCATCAATGTGTCCCTTTGCTGGACTTAGGTCAATGTGTCCATGTCTTTGTTATACTGGGGAGTTCAGAACTGGACACAGTACTCCAGATGTGGGCTCAGTGCTAAGGATCATTTCCTCTGACTGTCTGGTAAGATTCTTCCTAATGTAGCCTAGAACACTATTGGTCTTACTTGCCATGAAGTCACATTGCTTGCTCCTGTTCCCTGAAGACCTCCAGAGTATTTTCTCTAAAGCTGCATTCTATCCATTTGGCCTCCAGCCTGGACTGTGGTATCGGGCTATTCCTCCCTTGGTGCAGGATCCTACACTTGTCTTCATTGAGCTTCATAAGGTATTTTTCTTCATAAGGCTCATGTCTCCAGCAACTGATGTCCCTCTGTATGGTGGTATAGTCATCTGGTCTATTGACTGCTCCTTCCAGTTTTATATCAGCTGCAAACTTGCTGAGGGTGAACTCAGTCCTATCATCCAGGTCATAAATAAAGAGGTTAAATTGTATTGAAGAGAGTCTTGATTCCAGGGATGCATAACCAGTGTCCTGCATAACGTCCAGCTGGACTTCATACCTTTGACCATAACCCTTTGAATCCAGCAGTTCAGGTAGCATTAAGTCCACATCCCTGCCCACTCATCTGGTCCATGTTTCATCAGTTTTTCTATGAAGATGTGATAGCGCCGATAGCCCTACTGAAGTCAAGATACACAACATCAGCTTCTCTATCCTCACCCACAAAACTAATAATTTTTTTGTAGAAGGCTGTCAGGTTGGTCAGGCATAATATTTCCATTACCCATGTTGAATACACCCAATCAGCTTCTCGTTGTTATGTCTAGGAAGAGTTTCCAGGATTACTTGCTTCATCACCTTCCAAGGGTAAAGGTGAGGCTGACTTGTCCTTCTTGAAGATAGGAGTGACACTGGCTTTTTTTTTTTTTCCAGTCCTCAGGAAACTCTTCTGGAGTTTCATCAACTCATCATCAACTTTGAAAGATAATCACATGGCCTCACAGAGACATAAACACTTGTGGATACATCCCATGGACTTGTATGTTTGATTTGTTTAAATGTTCCCTAGCTTGATAATCTCCCATTATATTACTATGGACTGTTTCACTGGTGTCTCTGATTTGATATTTCTTAAAGAACCAACTCTTTTGGATCACTCTTCTCTAAAGAGGAATACCAACTTAGATCCAACCATCTCTGACCCTCATGCAATATTATATAATTTTAAGCTGGGTTTTTTTGACACAAAATTGAGTTGTAATTTTTGACACAAAAAAAATTCAACTTAAATTGTTTAACTTAGTATTTCCACCCTGTTAACCTGTACCCTAAATTCTTTGTCTGGATTTAAGGTAATTATAGTATTGGTATCACACACATCATTAGACTCTATAGTGTAGTTTTTTAGTTTTAAAACAGTATGATGGAAGTCACCATCTGCTTCTCCTTCAACTTCTTTCATGGATTCCTTGTTACTTAAGTATTGTGGTTTTTAATCTTTTTTGAGCTGTATCATTAATCAACCAACTGGTGTGAAAAAAGCAGCTTTTATTTCCTTCCAAAGCAGATTGGAAGATATTATGCCGCTTTTTTTTTTGGCATTTTAACAGATTTTTCCTCTCTGTGTCTATGACACCACTCTATTTTGCTTCAGTAACTGAAGCAAAAAACTAAAACATCCCCACTGTAGATTGGCTGAGAAGTGATGAATAAAAAGTAAAAGATTTCACATTGAAAAGTCCATATCAGTGTGTGAGGCAGAGACACTGGGGGTTTTATGACATAGAATAATTAATATGGTAAATCAGAATTTATTCCCATTATGTATCTTTACAAAGAATGGCAAGTAGGATATTGCTGTGTCTGATTTTAATCAGACTATAAATCTTTATTTATGTGATGAATATAAAAGTTATGTTAATTCTTAACAAGAATTACCAGTGGAAAGGGGTTTTTTTCAAGTGATACTATAAATCTTGTCAGAGTCAGAGATGTACATGTGGGATTTTAAACTGATAGAGGTATGAAAGAGGCAAGTTATCACTATTCAAGAATTGCCAACTCTCTGTAATTTAAAGGTAATATCAATTTCCAGTATTTTCCTAGTTAACACATGGCTTCCCAAGAATGCTAACTGGCTGGTAACAAGAGAGAGATGTACATGATAAATCCATTTGAGTTTTAGTCTCTTTTCCCTTTCAATAGATAGTACTAGTTTTATGCATGTTTTATGTAGTTCAAATTAATTCTCTAGAATATCTACAGCCATAGTATTCACTGAAAGTATTGCTGCTTAGGACCTCAGAGAAAAGTCTCATTACACTTGATATATTGTCATTAAGCAACTAGTCTGGCACAAAATTAGTGTTTTTTGTTTGTGATACTGTAATTAACAGTAATTCATTTTATAGGATAGCTCTTATAGGAGAATTATAAATAGTTATTATTCTCCAATGAGTTAAGTCTTTACAGACTATCTGAATGTTTCTGTACTGAGTGTTTTCTTTTCATTCACAGACATATGAAATAGGTTCCATTAAAGTATATAAATCCAATCTTGTAGCCATTACTTTGTAGAGATTTTACTACAGATTCCTAAAACAATTAAATATGATTACTAGGTGGTGTCCACTCCACATTGGCAGAGAAAAAAACCACAAAACAACGTGAAAATAATTGCATACTGATATTATGAGTTCAAAATGCTGCACAAGATTTCTCTACTGCTCTTTCAACCAAATACCAGGAAATTTAGGTAAAAATGACTCAACTTTTAAAAGTATTTCACTGTTGCTGAGGTAGGAAAATCTGCACTTTAGGAAAAACTATTACCTCAAGCATCAAAGATCATCATAAAGAAAAAGCAACAGAAACCTAAAATAATTAAAATAAAAAGTCACATTAAAGTGTTGCAGTATTATATCCAGTAAAGTGCTTGTGAAGGTGTATTAACCAGACGGGTACTGATGTATGATGTTTGCCTGTATGTGCAGTCAGTAAGCATAACTTTGATTTTTTAGAATGACTCTTTCAAGGTTCATTGAAGACAGCAACAATTTGGATCCAATGTATATTTAAGAAAAGTGATTTGTTGAAATATTTAAAAGAAATCTCTTTGAAAATAATTATGCACAGGTGGCAGAGTCACACATACTCATATTTTCTAAAATAATTTTGCTAATATGAACATATGAAAAGCTATCAGATGAAAGGAATACTCAGTTTTTTACAGTCTTAGAAAAAAAATGTCATAGTGTTTTTAAATAAACATCTAGCTCCAAATAAGCATCCAGTGCATGGAGATAAAATAGGAAAAGAAAAAAACCAAACCAGTAGTAAATCTAAATGTAGGTGTTAAGACATACTCACAACAGGGAAGATTAACAACACAGATTCTGTTCGAGTCACTCTGTCTCTCTTCTGAGAACTATAGACAAGATTTTAGTTTTTCAGCACCATGAATCATGGTGGGTCATTTTGTCCAACACCACTAAGACTTGGAGAAGTAGGTTTAGAGTTCTTTTGGTTTTAATTCATGACTATGGATGTAAACAGGTGCATTTATTTCTGTGCATATTTACTTCTTAATATTAGCATATAGATGAGGGTGAATGTTCTATTCAACAAGGTAATTTATAATTCAGTGTTTGCCAGGGAGGAATGGAGCTTGCAGCTACAAGGACAAAGCATGTAGGAAGGGGGAGCCATGGTCTTCCTCCTATCTACTGTTTTGCACCATGATTATTTATTCCTTCTTCAGTCTGCTTGTTCACCTTGCACTTCTTAAAGAGCTTCTTATTGCAGAATGAGTTTTTTTATAACATAGCAGACTTGGTCTATTACAAAAGAGAAAACATTTTTCAAAGTTTCCAATCTGCACCCTGTAAAGCCCAGCTGTAGCCAGCCATATTACCTTTATACTTCGACTTGTCCATTTATTCTCTGAGACTTTCTTTTTAGACAAGCAAAATTAGCCATTAGTTCTGAGATGAACTGAGAGTCTTTATTATGTTTGACAAAGACTGGCTTCCACCCTTTCTGTCCTCTATATTCCTTTCCCTTTACATCACGCGTTAAAGTCTTGTCCAGAATGTTTCCTTGGTTGATTTTTGGAGAAGCAAATGCAGGGAGTAGATTGCATTTTTAAAGTTTAGGGGAAAGAACACTTTTGGGTTCATGATTGGTATAAATATGGGGTTCCTATATTCTAACAAGATGTCAGAGCTCTCTTATGCTAGTAAATCAGAGACAAAACATCATAGGCTCATGTTCTTCCAGGCTGTCGAAAAGATCTTAACATTGCTATGAAAGCTTTTAGTTTTAGTGAATTCAAGGTGCTTAATACTTCATTTTTCATATGTGTATATATATATATATATATATATATACACACACTTTTTAATTATAGCTGCCATGAAATTGTAATATGATCACTTGAAAGTAAAGTAGAGGAATTAAGACCAGACAGTGTTTTAATTTTGTCCCATTTCATTGTTTTTTTTTTCTCCTATTCCACTTTGCCACATTTTATAGCCCAGCCCAAGGACCAGTTTGTGATTGCCTGGACAAAAAATACCCTGATAAAATCAAATTTAAATAAGGTCATGTTCCTGGGCTACATAAAATATATACAAGAAAAATAAGAGAAAGTGTTATATGTGTAAATAATAATTACTGATTCTGTTAATGCAGTTGCATATGATTAATGCAGTTGAGACATTTATATTGTGTATGCTTGATTTCTCATTTTATCTTCATAAAAACGTAAAGGCACACTGTATTCACTAACAGTTACACAGTTTTTATATAAACATTGCAGTGCCTGGAATTCTTTGACTGAGTTACTTTGTAGAAGGACTTTCCTTACTCATTCAAACTGTCTCTATATGCTATCACAGAGCATCAAAGAGAAGGGTCAACTTCTTTTTATATAGAAGAATAGTATTAGACATATGTTTTTAAAAAATAAAAATATCATGACTCAGTTATTCTCCACACAAAGTCTTGCTCCATGTCCATTGTTTACTCCATTTTTAGCTTCCAGTCTTACTTTCCCTTGGAATGTGCATTGTTCTAAGCTGGGATACTGGGTCACTTTTTAAAGTTTACCATATTATTAAGGTTTAGCCTAACGTTTTTCTTATGCAAGTAATAACCAGCTTTAATTCTTTGATTACAACAATACTACATAAATAATTTCTTTTTGTTGAGTGATTCCTTCTAAAGAAGGGTTTATAAAATTAGATATCATATCAGCCTCATAATGTTTGACAGTTTTCCACAAGTATATGTATAATCTGTTTGCAGTTATGTAGTGAATTGCACAGTGAGCCACAATCTGCCATTGAAAGCTCTGGGAATTACAGGTCTTCAGTACCTTAGAACTTGGCCTGGCTAAATAGCAATTGCATATTATGGTAAATTGTTAACAGTTTTAGTTTTAATTAGAAAAACTAATCCTGAGGTGGTACATTGCTTTCTCATAGAGCACATAAGTAATAAGCAACTTAATGCATTGAACATTAGTTTTTTGAATCTTGTGACTTTAAGGTTGGTGTAATAAAAGAGAATTATTATATAACTAGAATTATTTGTTTAATAAATTATTTTGCATTTAATTTCTCATATATATTTTTAGAAGTTAACATTTTTTTTTCCATTCTAGCTGGTAGGACTGCTTGAAATCTCCATGCAATTCTGAAAAAAAGAGCTGGATTTATAATAAGATCTGATTACACTTTTATAATGCAGATTCTAATTGCTTCCATTAATAATTGGATTTGCTACCATGTTTTCAGGATGACTGGAGAACAGTATAATAAGGAGACCACTGGGACTCAGGAAATGTGGACACTTTATACAGATGCTACCTCACTGACTGTGCAAATGATCAGTGTCTTTTGCACTTCTCTCTTCCTCCTTGTTAGTAAGGTTTCCTTCTTTGTGAGTGACATGCTAAGTGGGTTGAAAACCCTAAGTAAAAGCAAATATTTTGATTATGTGATTCAACATCTAGACTCTCTTACTATTCTCCTTCACCATAGGTGGTGATCTCTTCAAGATGTCACCCAGCAATAAAATCCATAAGGATTATCAAGTGGCAGTTCACTATATCACAAATATTGGAGCACCCAGTGCACAGCACTTAAAACCCCATCACTTGCTACACAGTATTGTCTATAAAATTAAGCTGTTTAGTTTTTTCTAGGGATGGAAGGCTGATTTAACAATTCACTGGATGGACTAGCCTTTCAATTTTTTCTTTCTTAAACTGAATCTTTTTAGTCAGTAAGACCTAATTGTGAATGTAAACCATTTTGAACCTGGCATGAACGAGAATAATCAAAAAATCAAAAGGTCTATGCTGTTTTTCCTTAATGATGTTGTTAAACTGATCTTTTATTTCTCAAAATAAAATACTGTGGAAATGTTAAAAGCAAAATTTACCATGTAATAAATAATGTCGAGAATGAAATATTTTATATATAGCCTCCCAAATCATTAAATACAGAATGATCTACAAGTATAGTTTACCATGTTTTTTCCTCAGTTCCTTAGTATGCTGTAAGGAGTTGACTTCCACATGATTGATGCTGTGGGATGTTGCCTACTGAAACCTTACACATTGCTCATGGGGCCCAGCAGGATCAAGAAAATTATGAGCTGTCTTATCAGCCTCTTGAAGAAGGTGAGACCAATCTCACAGCTGAATGTGCAACCCATCTTTTAGGTGGATTTTAAAATTATTATTCTTTTACTTTTATTGTGATTTTTTTTAGTAGCCTGAATATATATTGTGAAGAACTTTATTGCAAAGGAGAGTAGAAAGATACTTTACTTAGAACAAGTATTTGGGTGGGACCCTAAATCCTCAGGCTCATAGAAATATATAGGCTGGGACTTCTTACAAACCTGTAGCCTTTTTAAAAATCTGTTTCTGTCTTTTACAGAGATTAAACTCCTGTTCAGTTTTGCTTACTGATTTTTTCTCTTATGTTCCATGCCCAAGCATCATGAGACACAGGTTTGACTAAGGAGAACTTATTTTAGTGTAAGGAGGAAGTCTGACATTCAGGAAGTGGGGGCAGCTTGACCATTGACTTCCTCAGCCTGATAAGTATGGGTGGGTCATGTAATATCATTTTCTTGGAAAAAATCAGTCTTTTTTTTGTGTAAAAACCTGCAATACTTTGGACTGGAAGGAACCTCTGGAGGTCATGTAGTTCATTCCAAAGCCCAAGGCTTGGTGGGACAAGAAGGTCATATGCTGATTTGCTTTGGATTCTTCAAGTTTATAATAACTACTGTTACAACATATTAGGTTTTCATGTCTTTCCTGACCTTTGACCTAAGGTATGCTTTTAAACTTGTGAATGTGTCAGAGATATTTGAGATATATCAATACATACACATTTCTCACATTTTGTCTTGCCATATTTCCATGAAACTATGTTTACCATGATAGCACATGGTAACTTTTACCAATAGCAATGGGAACAATCCCACTGATACACGATAATCCGTAACAGAGATTTCAAGCTGCAATTAAGCTTTTACAATGGTACTGTTTTATAGGATATATGTTTGGAAGAACTTATGACTTAAGAACTATTACAATTTTCATAGTTAAACCAAGTGGGATACATTTTACTAAAGTTTTTAATCTATTTAATGCACCAATTAGAAATTTTATCCTTAATTCTTCTGAGATGATAAGGGATGCACAAATTTCTGAACTAGAATAAGTATCATGGGATATGAAGATCTTAAACTATGATCATTTGGGGAGAAAGGAAATGATCACATTTCTAACAGTAGTAGAGCAAGAAGTTAGAGGTTATATGTCTAAAGGACAAATTTGACTTGAAAACTAAAATAAAATTGCTTTAGGATGATAAGACAATCAACCATCCATATTGATAGATATAAAAAATGCAGTAAGAGCATCCAAATCAAATTTACAGAAGGCAATGCAAAGTTGTCTTCCCTTCAGTAGTTGCAGAGATTCCCTCTCTTCTGTAATTTATATCATGCTATTTTATGAGAGTTTAATTTTTATTTTGTCAGCTTCAAAAGCCTCAAACAGCTGAATACCACTGTCAGCTCTCAATTATTCCCTCAAACCTACCATGGACTCTTTTGTGATTTTGAGGAGGTAGGGCTCAGATGACAGTAAATACCACAGATATTATGATGGTAATTTGATGAGAAATATGGCGCTATGACCTGTGTTATTTCTCTCATTCTTCTCTATCTTGTTTTAACCTGATATGGTCATTTGGTCACTTGAAATAGCTTCATTTGGTCACTTGAAATAGCTTCACTAGGCTGTTGTAAATTTTTCTAGTCAAGCTTTTGAAATAAACACACTGTTATGACTTAGGTTACGTCCTGAGCTGCACTGGATTATTCTCTTTGGTCCATAGCAAAGCTAATCAGTATGTACACAAGGGTACCTGGAAGTATAAAGAGATTATAAGACATATCTTATGGGCTCCTGTAAAGTTAATATATAATATAATACTAAGTGCCAGAGAAAGTATGACCTAATTCAGGATAAATAATAATCCTTGAAAAAGCCATGTGAATATGGTCAGTGTACTTGACTGAAACAAATTTTAAACTCAATAACATTGACACTGAGATCACAATGCCTGTAAAAGAAGGTAGAGGCATAGTCTTTGTTTCTTAGCTTTATTCATTTTCCACAAACATAAGGGAGATTTTTCAAGTATTAATATGAAACAGAATTAGGATTGCTAAGAATTTCATTCAAAGATCAATGCTATGATAAGGTTCCAAACATGAGACTCTTTTGTAATGGACTGGATTGTAACGGACAGTTTTCTAAATGCGCTTTAATAATCTCACCATGTCTGCTGTTCTTTTTATTCACCTAGTCCTGCAAATTACTTCTTAACATTAACTTAATGGCTAAAGGAATCAAAGGCAAATTGTCATGTGCTGCTGCTGGCTTTGATTCCCATAGTATTGTGCTCTCACTTCATATGATTTGCTCTTGAACTTCCTCAGAGCTGGATTTCAGGAGTCTCCATGGTATACAGATATGAATGAGGAAAGCATTTTCTAGTTTGTAAGATGTATGTACAATTCAGTGTAGGCTGCTTGGATTTCCAAACTACTTTAAACAAGTTTTTCTCTTCAAACTTTCTCAGGGAAACCAGCAGGTAAAAAAGAACACTTTAATATGAATTTAAAAATATAAAATTAAAAAGAAATAAAACTGAAATGAAAGCAGTGAATAAATTTTCTGTATTCACAGTGGAAAAAAGTACATTGTCTGACTTGTATGGTTTAACAAACATGTAAATAATCTGTAAAAGGGTAAAGAGTAACGTGACAAAGTTATTAAGTTATAAAATACTGGATTTTTCAAGAAAATGAAGATAACTGAAGAATTTCAGAGAATTTTATGCTTTCTGAAAGACAATTGAATTTGGAGTGACTCCTATGTAATATCTAAATAGGCTAGGCTGTAATTACACTGTAGGACCTCTTGTGACAGGATGAATGGGTGCTCAACATTTTCCAGGCATCAGAGAGTAGCTGGATCTGTTCATGGTAGAGAAATCAAATCAGGCTATAGGATATAAATCTCTTTGTCAAAAAGTTTCTGAGCCATAAATTATAGGAGTTTGGGATTGTATTCTGGGGTAGTAACTTTTTACATTTCCTTTTTTAACAGACAAGATCTATTACCAGTCTTTAGACAAAGTACTTATGGTTTTCCCATGTTGCTTCTTCGTATGGTCTCATGATGAGCCAATCTACAGGCTAAAGAGGTCCCATACTGTTGCTGCATGTTAGTTTGGAGGCACTGAAAATTAGTTTGTTTTCTAATCAAATGACAGTCTTCAGCCATTCATAAACTTAAGGAAGCATACACATATTATATTGTTTCTGAGCGTTTAGCAAAAGAAACCAGGTTTGTCCAAAAAAGCATTACAACAAGGTTTTCTAAAAAACAGCTTATAAATGACAATTTGTAAACTGACTTCTGGTGATAAAAAGGATCAAAATAGCAACCATGCTAATCAACGAAAGGTGTTTATAAGCATTGCTTTTTTTACTGAATTAATTCTACTCCACCAAATTAAATAATCTGTGAATAATCAAAAAGATTTGTTTTGCATATGTTGCAGAAAGATTTCTAATTTTAAGACCTAAAAGCATCTTTACATTTTACTCAAAAAAAATATTACTTTAGCTCAAGCTAGCTTCAACTGAGGCACCCAACCTTACAGTTCTAGCAGTGCTGAGCTTGGTGTTTGAGAACTATATTCTAGTTTTTTGTGAGTTTAAATCTGTAAGCACGATCAAAGGTAGTTTTATAGTTTCTTTGACTGCTTCTCAGTTTTCTTGACAGCAAAACTTATGTTGAATCTTCTGTACAAACCAGTGTTCAGAGGTCTGTGGCTGAAGGGTGTTTGTAATTCCAGTGCCAAAATTGACTCTCTGTGCTGGTTTTGGCTGGCAGAGTTAATTTTCTTCACGGTGGCTGGTATGGGGCTGTGTTTTGGATTTGTGCTGAACACAGGGTTGATAATATAGAGATGTTTATGTTATTGCTGAGCAGTGCTCACACAGAGCCAAGGCCTTTTCTGCTTTTCGTACTGCCACACTGGTGAGGAAATTGGGGGTGCGTGGCAGACTGGGAGGAAACAGAGCTGGGACAGGTGACTCCAACTAACCAAAGGGATATTCCAAACCATATGACATCAGCTCGGTATAGAAAGTGGGGGGAGGAAGAGAGATTGGAGTGATGGCATTTGTCTTCTCGAGTAACCATTATATGTGATGGGACCCTGCTCTCCTGGAGATGGCTGAACACCTGCCTGTCTGTGGGAAGCAGTGAATCAGTTCCTTGTTTTGCTTTGCTTGTGTGCATGGCTCTTGCTTTCCCTATTACACTGCCTTTATCTCAAGCCCCAGGTCTTCTAACTTCTACCCTTCCAATTCTCTCCCTGACCCCACTGTGGGGGTGAGTGAGCGAGTGGCTGTGTGGGGTTTGGTGTCTGGCTGAGCGTAAACCATGACACCATCTCTGGTGATCCAGCTCTGTTCAGCACAGCGTGGTCTGCATCCCTGCATACTGCCCTTCTCCCATCACACAGGCAGCCTAGGAAAGGTCCGCTGATATAGAGGGACAGGGCTAAGTACAGCACTGCAAGGTTGAACTCACCTTTCAAACCTTTACAGTATGTTAAGTCTTCCCCTGAAGCACATAGTGTTGGTCTGAATGCTGAAAATGACAATTTAGTGTAACAAATAAAAGCTTTTTTGTGAATAGTAAAACATGAGGGGAAAAAAGCAGGTGACAGAATAAAAGTATAAGCTGGCACTGACTTACAATGCATTTCTTTCTTATGATGTCACCGGGAATGAAGTATATTGTTAATGAAATCGTTTTAATAAACATTTCAATCTCTCTTTGTAAATACTGATACTTATGTATTTCTCTGTTTTCATATTTAGTATTTCCTCATTCTGTGTTAATCTTTGCTTAACATCTACTTTGAGTTCTGTCTACTTTAGTTTATCCTTTCTTACTATGATTGATAAACGTCCACGTGCCTCAAATTTTGTTTGGAAAAATGAGTGTGAAAAGAGTTTTTTACACTCCTTATTCTATTTTCTAATATACCAGGATAAGGTAGCATGGCTTTTTACACATTTTTTGTAAACAGAATTACTAAACATTTTCTGTTACTGAAAGATCTTATTCTGTATAATTCATTTTGACTTTATTTTTCTTCAGTTGGAATTCAAAGAACATTTACTTTCCATGTTTAAGAGCTCCAGGTTTTGTCAAAATTAAATAACAAATGCCCTCCTTGAAAAAAATCCATATTTTCCTTGAATTTGTTCCAGTATTATTCTCCAATTTATTTTAAAAGAATCAAATGGAATAGAATAATTTGTTTGTGAGCTGAAATAATACGATCTATTAGTTACAGGGTTGTGAATATTTCCAGGCAAGGCATATACCAGCATAATAGTGACAAGCATATGTAAATATTTTGTGGATAGATTATCAGTAATGTCTTCGTGGCTTTTTGGCCATTTCTGGATCAGCATGAAGGCTTTTAAAATAAGAAAATGCCCTTGTCTAGTTATTAATTTAGAGGTGTACTTTATTTTAGTCAGTGCATTGTAGGGAGTTACTCAAGATTCTCATTCAATATATTTAAACTGCATAGTTGAACCAATGCCACTGATGCTGCATTGTGGTATATTTGAACAAGTTCTTAATAATGCTTCTGTAAGCTGCCAGTCTATTAGTTATATATAGGATTGACTGAAGCTAGAGATGGGCTTACAGCTAAACTTCCTAAAACACTTGTCAAAGGAAGCTATCCATCCTGTTTTCCCATTTTCATGAAAAATGAAAGTGTTGTTGCATTAGCCTGTTTTCTTAGCTTCTTTGTCTGATATTTATACATTTTATTTGTTTGTTTTAAGTGTTCTGCTTACACAATTTTTCTTACTCTTTTCTTTCTAAGACTCGTTAAGTTTCCTATTTAATTCGCTGTTTTCTTTTTATCTTGTTCAAAATACATGCATATCCATCTCTAGCCTTACAACGATTTTAGAAATAAATAAATAAATAATAAATTTATTGATTTAGTTAATTAAGGAAAAATAGCATACTTTTAAGGCAGATGCACATTAATATGTATTATTTTATGTACTGGTATTGGATCTCTTTCTCCAATTGCCTTTTCATTATCCACTTTCTTTTTCCATTCTCACTTAATGTCAGTTTTAATACTAGCTTTCTTTCAAATTCATCTTTTTAGTGATGAAAAAAGAGTGTTTTAACTGTATGATAAAAATAATTACTAAAATGCAATACAAATTTATAGCTGAGATTTAGTGTACTAAAAATGTAAGACTTCCATCTCAGAATAAAAGCAACTGAAAATATCTCGCTGTGGCAGAGAAAAAAAAAAAAAAGAAAAAGACCAAGTTTAAATCCAACTTGTTACAAAAATCAAGACTGTTTCTTTAGTTCAGAAAGCTTGTCAAGGAGGAGAATATAATTACATGAAGTTCCAAGTAATTCTGAAACAACTGATTAACAATTATGTCATGCAAGCTGTTCCTAGGGATATATTTGTGTTCCTAGGGATATATTTGTCTTCCTAGGAATACCCGATATTGGAGACTTTTGAAGCCAGACCTTCATTCAGCTATTTGTCCTTACTTTCTTTAGTTCATATATCTTTTTTCTAATTGAGTAGATCTTAATCTTGCAAAAGGTTATGCCATTACAAATGCACAGCTAGTTCCTTCAGTGTGTAATCATTTATAAGTAAAAACATTTTACTTCAAAGTAAAATGTTTTTCCAGCCTTAATACAGGTTCCTTTGGTTCAGGAGACCAGCTGTCTAATGTTTCTGCTTGTAACTGTGGAAGACCTTGAAATAGAAAATTATATTGTTCATAAAAGTATTATGCTCTCAACAAGACTGTGGGGCTTTACTAAGGACTATTTCATGCTTAGAAGGTCACAATGCCTGTGAAAGTCCAGTTTCATAATGACTATAAAACTGAAGCTTTGAGAGCTTTTCATTGAGTTGAAGGGCTTAAGGGATCATAAAGAGTGGCATCTTTGCCACTCTTTTTTTTAACAGGGTTAAGCAGACGTTTTCAAAAAGTTTGTATGAAGTGAATCATAGTTGCTGAATGTAAGTTTATCTAATTGCACCTTAATGGTTTCATTTATTAAAAGATATTTCTTCATAATGTGATTTTCCAATTCAGCTACAGAATTTGAAGGGCAAAAATACTAATAATGGACATAAGAAAGTATCAATTTAGTATGCTTTTAAAGAGTATATGAAAATTTGGGTTTGGAAATTGCAGGGTGAATTAGCTCTTTTCTCCCCCTCTCTCTCTTTTTTAAGAAAAAGGGAAATACTTGTGTTCCATGACAACTGATTAGTCTTGGGCAGGTGATATTTTTAATGCTATGAAATTAAAATTTTCCTCACCAAGACTATGTGTTTTTAAAGCATGTATTGACCTAATTATTGTATTACCTGTTTAAAGAGGGACCTAGTGTTGGAGATCAAATATATCAATTTAATTCCTAATATTTTTCCTCTGTAGATCTCCTATATTTCAGTAGCTGCATAGTGAGGATATTAGCATTCATTTGTAATACTATTGTGACACTACCAGGAAGATTTTGGAAGGTCCTAAGACAAGAGAACTATATTTGTTCATGAACTGGTGCTGTAGTTTTATATTTGCAGAGTGTTATTACCCATGGAATTGTGCCTATTAAAATATTTTAAATTCAAGAAAATTAAAAAATGGTGTTGAAAATTATCAGTCATATTCTGAGTTGCTAGCATACTTTATGTGCATTTTTGTAGAGTATGTAACACATCTCTGAGCATCACTTTGTGGCTTATACTTAGGGTAGAAGCTATAACTGCTGATACAAGAGTGGGACCAGTCCTAATCTGCCTTTATGTAATTCAGTTATATCTTCTCAGGAATGCAGACTGGTATTCAACTTAATGATACTGTAGTTTTGTTTAAGGAACACTGATTTTATTGTACTAACACTTTTCTAATAACATTTATGATGTTTTATGATCCATTTATGATCCATTATCATGGTGGTTAAGAACCTTTACAACTAAATTGAGAGATAAATTGGGGAAAAATACAATTTTAAACAATCTATACTTCTATATTACTCTTTCTACTCAACTGTTGCTGTTTGTGCTGTCAGAATTAGCTAAATGTGGATTAAAAAGTATTGTTGAGATTTATGTTTTACTGATGTGTCAACCAAAGCACAGAGGGAAAGTAGAACAAGACAGTGCAGTACTGAGAAGCAGTCTTAACACAAGACTAAAATTTGACTCTAGCTGATGGCATTTGTCAATATTTTTCATCTCATTATTTCAAAGGGAAAGCATTTAGTAGCTCTGCACTTAATGATTAAACGGCCTTTTGCCACAAATCAGTAAATAAAATGGACTTTAGTTTAATCTCTGTTGGGAAAGGTTTCTGCCACCGCACATGCAAAACAGAAACAGAGGATTATCCAGACTACACATCGTGTAGAAATAAGACCAGCACTGTAACAACTTCCAAAGGACCAGAGACTTTACAATCCAGCATTACCTGTGTCTTTTATGTACAGGTCTAGATTGTAACCCCTATAACCCCACACACGTGAACATAAAGGGTTCCTTTCTTCCCTGGTATCCCACCCCGTCCCCCTCCCGACCTTATTGGATGTATCACCAGCCACTCCCCATTCCTGGGTTTCCACTGGGTTTGGTCCTCCTGCTCCCTGTGTCCCCCAAACCACACCACTCTCTCTGAACCCTTACCCAATCACATCCTACCTCCCAAACCCCGCCCAAAGATCTTAAACACCCTTGAGTCAAGTAATTAAAAGCTTTTTCTACGACCTCACCACCCTGGAGAGGTGGATATCCTTACTCCTGACCACGTGGGGATTTTGCAATCTCCTCCGGACCTCGGGAGGTTTGGGGAAGTAGATGGAGTTGGCTCCCCCTCACAGCTGTTAAATCTCCATATCTTGAATCATATTTGAATTTCTTTGTCTGTTTTTCTACATGGAAGAGTTTTTCAGAGTTCCTTAGTGCATGCTATGAGCATTAACAATATTCAGAGTTTTCTAATTTTCTTTCTTTAAAATATCTGTCACCTCACATCAGCAGTGGCCATCAGAAGAAGTTATGATCCTCTACGTACTTCCAAACTGCTGCCTAATGTCAAGTTTCTGGTTATGCTTCTTCAAACCCAGAAATCCTTTATGGTAAAAGTTGCATGCTTAAAATGTTCATAAGAAAATACCATTCTTTTTTTTTTTCAAGTATTCTGTCAAATTGAATGTGTATGAAGGATTCGTTCCTTCTTCCTAAATTGCTGATTAAGCTGGACTGTGAACAATCCTAGAGATGAGAACAAATATTCTGGCTGCAGAGAGAGAGAGCAATATAGCTGAATATGAGTGATTATTTTAATGTCTCATGTCCCAAGGACTGGCCATTTTACTGCTGACCTAATTAGAATCTTTCTTAAAAAATTCTGAAGCAGCAGTAAACAGGGTGTGAAAATAATAGCTTATGCAAAAGATACTAAGATTCAGCAGCAAACTTCAGTTTAAATGATTAATTTATCCTTTCACCTTCCCATGCGTTCTTATTATGCCACAAAATGTTACACAAGGGATAAAGGAAAAAAAATACTTAAAAAATTATAATTGTACCTAAAATTAAGGAGAATTTAGTTGATCCTGAGACAGGAGAGACAAGGCATGTCACATTTCTCACTTTGTTATTATTTATCTATTTTGAGCTAACCTTATTAATGTGAACAGAGTGATTTTGATAAGAGTATACTGTCACTATCATGAAAATATTTGAATCTAAAATGTCTTGAATGATTCTGCGGGCCGCTACCACACTGCTACAACCAAGAATTTGTGAAAAAAATAATTTCAAAAGATTTTTATAAGCAGCAACAGATGATAATTGAACTATTTTGGACTTTTCCTTCCTCAAGTGAAGTCTTAGCTCTGGAAATACAAAGCAAATTGCCAATACAGAAAGTACAGAACACTTTTATGCAGGTCGATGTTTTCATTCAAGATTTTTGCATGCTGATATTTTTAGTTACTCAAAACTATGAAAGTAATAACAAAATTTAATGATAAATAAGATGTGAAAACTAGAGTTTGAAAATGTGTTTCAAAATAAGGTAAGGCAAAACATAGTCAAAACAACTGTGTAAGATAATGAAATCTGAGAAATAAATTTAGCAAGCAAGTGAAAAAAATAATTAACATGAAAACAAATAATAATACTTTTTTCCATATTTTAATTCTCTATCTGTTTTGATCTTTGCCTCATTATCAGTGTTCAATGTGATGTTTAATACTCACTCAGCATCTGTAATGAATGGTTTTTTAAAAAATATTTAGATATCACTTGCTGACTAGATTTTTTTTTTTTAAATCTTGGATTATTCATGCCATCAAAATTTACTGTCTTTGATTCATGTGTCCTGTGACAATGGTGACAATTTCCAGCAAGTCCTTAACAAGCAAACTGTCTTCAGGAATATGTAATGTACAGCAACATCTAAAGACGGATTTACAAATTTGGCAAAGCTGCTGCAAAGATCTGCAATATTCTGGAACAGAAGTAATGGATGGAATGATCAATTCCAAAGTAAGAGTTTTTGAAATGCTAGAATTGTTATTTAACGTATCCCGTATTAATATTGCACATTGTGACAGGATATCTATAGCAAAAAGAGGGTGAACTAAGTATTGAATAAGTGATTTTAGTTTCAAAATTCATTGGTTTCTTGGTCATGTGCCCAGAAAAAGTTTGTTTTGAACACTGATGTTACTTTCAACAACATTATAAAAATCAAAATACCTCTAGGGGAAAGAAAGAATATGTATTTGCAAATAGAGAAAAGGTCTAAACTTTTTCCACTAGATATCCTGATTTGAACTTGCTTTCCATGTTTATTTCCTTTTAGCAGCTTGAAACTGGCCACCTAGTTGAATTTCTTCAGCCATTAGCTATATGAAGAAGGTTGGTTGTCACTTGCTGGAGTTAATAATTGTTGTTTGCAAATGTCATTATTATATTGTTTATAACACTGAATGAGTAATTTGTCCTCTCATGGCTGGTTAGGGAGAGTGTAATATCTTCAGAACTACAAATGAGTTTTATCACATCCCATCCCATCCCAGGACCACATGTTTTGAAAATATATGACCTAGATTGAATTCTCTATGTTTTAATAATGTGTAGCTATCTAGTTTTGTTTGGGTAACTCACAATTGTGTTTTTCTCCCAAGAAAAAGAAAATTAATCAAACTGATTTTGAGTTTTAAGTCATTACTTTGAGCATGAAACTACTCTGCAAACATACTGATTGGCATCATAAATACTGTACACAAACTGCAAGGTTCACAGGGACCTGTGGCCCAAATGATGCTCTGTAGAAGGGACAAGAAGAAAAATATCTCAAGTAGGAGCTGAAAGTCAATAGAAAGTATCAAGCATGTTTAACTATTGCAACTCAAAGAGGTAAGAGGAGAAGACAGTGAAGCACATATTCTTCAAACCACAGCAACTGAAAGAAGCTGTGAACCTTCCATGACTCATAGTTATGATGGAGTTAGAGAAGTGAGCACTGTTAAGTACCAAGGTGGACATCAACCCCTTCAATCCTCTTCTGAGCCAGAAGAGTTGTGGCATTCTCAAGGATTTCGATATTTCTGCATGTTGCTCTTTCCTTTACAAGAAAGTCTGATTAGAACTGACAGTCAATGGAGAGCAGTTAGGCTGAGGGAGTGCAGAAAAATCGAATAGGTTATTAGGTTCTTGATTTGTCTGAATTTCTCAGAGATTTCCCTGATGTCACCCACTATTTGCACACATGCATAGGATTATTCAACTATAGTGTAGTATTTTAGTAGAGACTACATGTGCTTTCTGGAGTTTTAACCTGTCTTTTATTATATACCTACATATTATTTTGCCTGCTTATTTTGGTGTTATCTATCTCTACTTGCACATCTGTCACTCCTAACTTGAATTTTCAATGTCCTTAGTCCTGGTACATTTGCTCTTGTCCTGTTTACAATATTAGTTTCTAACAAGTAGTTCTGAAAGACTAAAAGACAAGTTTGAAAGACTTCCTTATGGAATGAAGTTAAATATAGCAAACAAACTCAAACGCAAGAATCAAAGCACTTTTATGGCTTAATTGTCTCATTAAAGTTGGCTTTGAGCTCTGAAATTCTGATTTTCTGCAAATGTCTTTGAAGACACTGTTTTCATTAATCATGTAGCACCTTTTAATATAATGAATTTATAAAGGAAATATTTGGCACAGTAATAGATTTCATACCATGTAAAAATTAAATTTTCCTTAGTCAGCAACAACTGTAAGTGCTGAGAGCACTTTATCTATGCCACAGATACTTGAATAAAGGAAAATACAGATCTTTCAAATACCTTAGAATTTCAATGCAAAAACTTAATGTGAAAGTTCCATCTGGAAATTACAAGGCCAGATGGCTGTATAAATCCCACCAGAAAATATACATCTGTCACCTTTTTTTCTGATATAACTGGTTCTGTTTGAAGAAGGATTTATTTAAGCAGCTTGGGACATCACTTAGTGTGTCAATTGTATCAGCCTGTAGTCCTCAGCTCTCTTTGTACCAAGTCCTCCTTCATTTGTAGAATGCAGTGGAGGTAATCATTTCTCTAACCAGATGCAAGATGACTGTTTATTTAAAATGTTTTATGCAGAAGCATGATGAAGAAGGGCAGATGAATATAATTGAGTAAAACTATTTAGTAAAGATTCTTGCTATCAAGTCCACTTAGCTTATAAATTTATATGTCATACGTCTTCTCTCCACCATGTACAGACATTATCTAGAAAAAGCTTCAGCAGTGTAATAGAAAATAAGCAAGTTTACTTAATGGAGGTGTCCTGAGAGTTCTATGCTATTTTATTAATCCAAAAAACCAAAAATTACTTCTGAATCCAAAGTTTATAAAAATTTGAACTTGTGCAAATATTTGATTGGACTGTCACACCAAAAATCCTGTAAGCCAGTATTTCAGAACAGGATGTCAACATCTATACTAGTGAGGAATAGTATAAGGTGTGTGGACCTTAATGTGGATTTTTTTTGTTATGTGTAATATTATATTATTATGTAAGTGACTGAACATATAGTCTGTGTTTATTCAGGTTTACATTTGTGTAAGATATGTATCTGTAGATAAACACACGCATGCATACATCACTATAGAGTTTTACACACTAAATGGAATTATATTAGTTTTTTTAAAAACTTTGTTTGGACACAGTTTTACTGCCCACTCTACTTAGCATTTTTCTTCCAATGTATGTCTTTGAAGAACATATTCAAAGAACATAAAAGCATGAGTCCATTAATTAATCCTCTTTGCTTTTCACTGCACAGGGCACAATCATGTAACCTGGTCCCCACCTGATAAAGCATAACTAGATGATGTACCAGTAAAAAGAGATGTATACTTCAGAGCTACTTTCTTTTCAATATTTGAGTTTGGATATGCATATTTGAAACTAATCTCCCAGTTCCATCTGATTACTTTGCCTTGGTTCACATCATGGAACAGACTTGTGAAGAAGAATCTGGATTTCATTTCAATAAAACAAAAACAGAAATGCCAGCCAGGAATGTACAAGATAACTTCAAATCCAGAATGGTTTGTTGGATAAGAGTAGAGCTTTCTTGAAGTTACTCCTCCTTCCTTGAAATTTATATAAAAATAAATCTTCAATATGAACTGTTTTGCTTTACATATCTGTTCCTACTACTGGGCCACATGGTTAGTGTAGATATAAATTTACCTTTGCCTTTGAAAACAATTTTTACAGTAATTCTTCCTGGAGAGGGCAGTTATTTATTGTCCTCATTGAGAAAAACTGTCTCTGTCAGCAATTTTTCAGGAAAGTCTACTGGTTCTTGTTTTCTCCTAGTCCTTATCTAAACTAAATATAATGAGCGTGGCACACACTGCTAATTTCATATGTAAATTGTTTCCATGAAGAAAGGTGTCATTATGTAGCAAAACCAGCTCCCAACACACAAGTAGTTCTTGGTTTAAAGGTGAACATATATTTTTAGCCTTTATTAGTAGGTAATAATCAACAACACAGAATCATTTGAAGATAAGCAGAGATTAATTTAATATTATTAGAAAACTAAAACCTGTGCATGGACTGAACACTCCACATTTTTAATCAACGGTGACTGTGCTGTCTTTTGATACATAACCACTAAGTCATCAGTATTATACAAGAATATTAAAAATTTTGTTTTAGTTTTACTTTCCCCCCGGATAATTCTGGAGTACAGTAGCAAAAGAATAAACTGTCTCTCAAGACCAAAATCATATGTTTAATTACATTAGATGTCTAAAGCTTCCCAAGGACTACTGGCAGATCTGCCTAGTGGCTTGACTTAAGAAGAAGCTGCTCACTTGGAACTAACAGCACACAGTATACTATACATAATGAAAGTAAGTTATGTAATGAATATGTGAATTGTCAAGTTTATTTTCACAAATAGATTTAAATTATAAACCCCCTTGTTTATTATTGCAAATACTTTTGTGAGATTCTCCTGTCCTCCTCTTTCAGGAAACTGAAATAGCTAAATTATTCAGTACAGTTACAGTTCTTCCACTGAATGGCATTCAGAGTAGTCCTTTTAATGATAGAAGTCTTAACCTGCAAACAGAGTCAAAGCTTTCAAATTATCTCTGTACTTATTTCATTTGTTCTAACCTGGTGAAAATTAAACAAATGGGTTCAAAAATACATTGTCCTAATCAGAGTAAACTGAATGAGCAAGCAATTAGAAAATTAAGCAGCTAAAATCTATTATTTTCAAGAAATTAGTGGAACATGAAAGTATAAAAAATGTTCATCTGAAGATGTTTATTAGTAAATGAAAGAGTTCAAATGAGCAAGAGTCATTCAGTGCCTACTGAAAGAAGACTTTTTTTACTTGATTGATGTCATTATTGTTGGGTTTTTTAATTAAAATATTTGAGATGTTCTTGCTAGCCAAACACTTCACACTTTGTTCAGCCAGAATGATGGACCAACCTGCCTTGGCCTATAACTTCGCCAATGGGAGCACATGGATGGGGACCAATAGTTCATTTTTGGTCTTTCTGAGGGAGTCAATATAATCCGATTTCCTTGCAACATACTCATTTTCATCTTCTTCCACTTTCATTCTGTTTCTATAGTTACTGTGTCTTGTTTTTCTTCTTCAGTCAAAAGGGAAGCAGATAATATTTTGAAAAAAATTAATATGACTGGACTGATTGTTTTATCATTCATAATAATAATATTTTTAAAGTACTTAAAAGGACACTATTGAACATAGTTAGTTGAAGAGTCTGATAGGTCCTGGAAAGACCTTGGATGGTTCAGTTTCTCTAGAGTTGTATGCACACTTTTACCTACTTACAAATTCTCACCTTCTCACTCATGAAAAGAACAAGTACAAGCTATTTGTACTTAAGTTCTTATGACTCGGATGTGATTTATCAGATACAACCTGCCAAGGACAGTCAAATAGGATTTCCTTGTTAGTGCTAAAATTTCCACACTAGTCATCTTTTTGTCTCACATAGCCTAATATTTTAAAGGCTCGTTTTATTTTAAAAACACTGCCTTCTAACAGTGGAAAAGATTATGTGACTAGAGGTTCTGGACAGCCTAATGGACCCTAATGAAATGTTATTTGTATATTTTAAGATTTATTTTATATCTAGTTATTTGAAAATTGGGCATGTAGACAAAGATATGTATTCAGATGATTCATTAATCAAAGCAAACTCTGCAGCTTCAGACAGATTGTCATACCTTCTGAAGGATGCTTTCAAGCATGTGGGAAAATTGCTCCTGAAGACATGTACATCCCTGATTTTGAAAGACAGTTTCTGCGAATGTGTGAATGATTGAAAAGGAAAATACTTAATAGATGAAAAATTAAAAAATTATGTTTTTTTAAATTCTTAAAAACACTGGTTGCATGTAATAAAGCTTATGTCTTGCTTTAGGAAAGATTTCCCCAAATTTGAGAGTTTTAGACATATCAATGTAGGGGAGGAAAATGTATGCAAAGAGTTTTGTATCATCCATTTGTGGAGATTATTAGTTTAGAATTAAGTAATTTAAATGTCATAGGAGCATTATGTACAGATGTTTGATATAACTACAACTGGCAGCAGTTCCAGTATCTTGCTTTTGTTTCATTAATCATGGCTTTTCCTTCTGCCCTAGTAAAAGAGCTCGAGAAAACAACTATGGCCATGAAAATTTGCTTTCATGAGTTCTGGATAGACATTTCTGAATACAGGACTTATTGAAATTTAGTGTCATATTCATAACTTTGTACTCTGTCCTTTTATACTCAAAATTATAAAAAAAATAATTTATCATTTGATTGAATTTATGGTATATGCTTCTCCATATGTGTAGCACGCACATGAAGTGTTTAGGAAAAGGAACATTGCTGTATTTTGAGTAATTTCTTATAGATCTTGGAAGTGTCTAAGTCATATAATTTCCCTACTTCTTTCCTGTACTACAAATTAGCTGTGTCTACAGTCTGTCTTCATTTTCAATTTAAAGCAATAAACACTCTCCAAACCCTGACACCTGTGCAACCTTATTAGGACTAAATGACTAAAGTCAATATGGACCTGGCTCTCAGTTTTGTATTGCCATCTAAGATGGTCTTATAATGTTCCAGGCTAAGTGAAAATTAACATTTAACATACTCTGGAGAAGACAGATTTTTTTCACTTAATTTTTAGAATTCCATTATTCTGTTTGGTGTCAAAATAAATAGTCAAAAAACTACTTATGAATAATGAATAAGAAAAGTAGTTTTCTCACATTGCTAATATTTAAAATGTAGTGCTTTCTGGGTTCAGTGAACACTGACCTGGGAAAACAGTACCTAAGTACATTGAAACTATCTTGAGGTGATTGAAATCCCTGTAAATTTCATGGCTGTTAGTAAACTCTAACCTGCTAGTATTCCTGGTTTAAATATATGGAGTTTGAAGGCTTTGTCATCTGTAATAAATTGTTAAACCCAGTGTTTGTAGCCTATTATAGGCTGAAAAAACAACCAGTTTTGGTTTTAGAACAAGATTTCTTTGAGGTCTTCCAGGATTAGCAGAAGGTAGCATTCAAAATACAGACATTGGAAGTCCTCTGCCACATGATGTTTATGACTCTGAATGTCACACTACAGATTTGTTAGACGAGGCAGCCCAGAGTTCTCTGTGCTGTTGCCGGGTTGTTTCTACTTAACACTCTTGACTTAGAGCACTAAATCTTAATATAATTTCAGAATATTGAGATTGTTGATTCCCCCAAATTCTAGCAAAAATCATGAGAGACACAGTGTCACCAGACTCCCATAACCTATCTGTTTAATACTAGTGGAAGAAACATCTTAATATATATATATAATGGCAATATTGTAAACATGAAATACCCTGATTTTAGGGACCACCTCATTCAGAGAGGTAGAGAGCCTTGTCATGTCACATAATATCAATTTTTGTAATAAAAGATTTCTAAGGATAAAGTAATACATTTACCTATTATTTTTGCAGGAGACAAGAAAATTTTAAAAATCATACACTTCATGAATTCTATCAAAAGCTCCTAAATAGTTGTCTGAAGATTCATTGATAAATGCTTTTATTATACTATATGCAAATATTAAATGAACATAGTTCTAGCTAGTTACTTATCTGTTCTTATTTTTTTATGAACATCATGAACAAAGGCTGAATGTCATGATTGCATTGGTGCATCTATTATTATATATGCCAGTTTCTGTGAGCACTGCTGATTTTACAAAATCTTCTTGTGACTAACTGCTCTGTGATTTCCAAATATTTTTGAACTTCAGGAACTTCTGAACACTAACTCTGGTCTCCTGCTTGTTATTCTGAATAACTGCTGCCAACTTAAACTCATCAGTGATAATATACAGGTTGCAAATATTAGAATATTTTTGATTATTTTTGCCCATAATTCAGACTTTATGGTAACAATTCTATAACCATGTAAGTTGGCTAAAAGGGATGATATTTTGAGAGTTTTGACAAAGGAGATTAATGCAAAAAAAAAAAAAAGTCATTAGAATTTATATATATACCAAAGAAAAATCTAAGAAAATGCTTAAAGATTAGGGTTGGGCAGAGGGGAAGGAAGATTCATTAAGGAATGCTTACTTTTGAAGTTTTATGCAGGAACTCTCTTCAGGAACTGTGTTTTACTCTGACAAGTGAGATGTGGTAAATGGCTGCCTTGTGTTTAGCAATAAGGAAAACTAATAATACCTCTCGGTTTCTGCTGAAAAGTTAACTGGGTTATAAGCCTGTTTTAGCTTTGCTGGTTTGCTTTTGTTTTAATTTCTTTGCTTTGCTTTGTTGAGTAAGTTTTGTTTCTCGTGTTTGCTTTGCCTTAGTCATGAGGCATTTTTTATTTTCTCTTCTATTAAAGGCAAAACTATTATTTTCTTGACATATAGAAAGTCTTTGGCTCTATATTGCATAAAAAGTGACATTTGATTTTTCATGGCAAAGTGGCTTGGCAAGCAACAAAGCAGAAAAAAACTTGATAGGAAAGAATCCAGCTTCTAGAATCTCAACAATATATTTACAACATATCTAATGTAATACGATTGGATGACGTTCCTTTGAAGTTCCAAAGAGTTTTCATCTCAGGTGAAAACAACGTAGACAGGTGAAAGCTGTTTTGAATTTTTTCCATTTTTAGCTTCATTTTCTCCATAAAGTGTTTCATTGTCTTGTGAAACTTGTAATTTAGATGCAATTTTCCTTTTTCTGATATTTATTTTTTATTTCATACAAAAAAACCCCTCAGCATAAAAAAGTCTAGCTGAGGGAAAATCTTCTCACTAAGTAGTGTCTAAAACTTTTCAGTTTGCTGCTGAAGTGAAGATCATCACAGCTGTGAAGGAGCAGGTTTGTCTTTCCAGTGTAAACCAGACTTTTCAAAGGGATCCATCACTCTTTGAAAAATTATAATTTCTAATTACACTATCATAATTTTCTTCTAGAAGAGTCTATGAGTACTCTTAGAGTACTCAAAGTACTAACTCAGAGTACTTGGTGAAAATAAGTAAGCTGCATCTAATTCTTTCAATTTCTTTCAGTTTGAACCACCCTTTTGTATTTGCTGCTCTTACCACCACTTAAAAGATCCACCTTTTGTTCAATTGCATTTTTGGAAAAGATGTTTATAAATCATGTTGAAAACATAGTTTTCTTTACTATGCAGTGATCATCTTTTACTTACAATAAGCATAAGCTTATTCCTATAAATTTAATGAAATACAGTTTTAGAGGAAGTGGTACCTAGTCTGCTGAAATTAAGGAAAAAATCAATTATTTTCTTTGCCTATGTGGTACTGCATTAATAATCTTTTACAAGAATTAGCTGTGAGAGTACTTACCTGAATTTTTTCAATAACACATAGTATGTGTTTAATTAGACATAAAAGGACAACATCATCTGAAGCTCTTCCTCCTTTGCTTACTAAGGAAGGTTTTGCATTTTTACAGCTCTGTCTGTAGACAATAACTGTTTGTGCTTTGTAATTCCCTGAAGATTCCTGTTTTAATATGTTAAATACTTTTCCTGTGTTTTAACTAATTTTTATAACAATGGAGCACAGATGGTACTTTAGAAAGTACCTGGTTCAAAGCATTTTAAAAGAAGACATGATTATTACTATACTTTTTTCTTGTTGCTATCCCTATTATATTGTCACTTCATCCTGAACTAGTTCACATATGTGCATAGCTTAATTTTTTGTTTGTTTGAGGATGTTGAGAAAAAAGTTGCATTTCCAAATTCTGCCAAGACTGAAATTAATTTTGATGTCATATTTTGTGTAATCTCAAAGCAGAGCTAGCTAAATAAGAATAAGAATAATAATAGCTAAATAAGAATAATAAGTTTCTTAATAAGAAACTCCCCAGAATCAAAAATTGTGTGGAGTCCCTGGGAAGTGAGATAGGTTCCTCATAGATATCCATGAAGATCGATTTGCGGGAGTGAATGAAGGAGGTAAATGGCTTTAAGATCTGTGATCTTCCAGCCAACTTTTGTCTCACAGACATTTCTAGGTGCCATGCAGGTTATTGAGGTGAATAAATAGAAACCACTCCTGAAATAAGAACGTTATATCAACAACACATAAAATTATTTGAATTCTGCAAGGTTGAAATTCTTTTGTTGTATATGAAGAAAATATACTGGGACAATTCCAAGCACAAGTACAAGCTGGTAGGAGAATGGATTGATAATAGCTCTGGGGAGAAAGACTTGGGTTTTTTTGTGGATGAAAAGATCAATATGCACACTTGCAGCCTAGACAGTCAACCACATCCTGGGCTGCATGAAAAGAAGTGTGAGCAAGAAATTGAGAGGAGTCATTCTCCCCCTCTACTCTGCCCTTGTGAGACACTACCTGGGGTACTGTGTCCAGGTCTGGGGCCCCCAACACATGAAGGACGTGGACCTGTTGGAACAAGTCCAAAGGAGAGGCACTAAGTTGATCACAGGACTGGAACACTTCTCTATGCAGACAGGCTGAGAGCTGGGGTTGATCAGCCTGAAAAAATCTCCAGGGAGAACTTATAACAGCCTTCCAATATCTAAAGAGGACCTACAAGAACACTGTAGAGGGACTTTTCACAAGGGCATGTAGTGATAGGACAATGGGAAATGGTTTTAAGATGAAGTAGCACGAGTTTAGATTTAGATTAGATATTAGGAAGAAATTTTTTACTGTGTGGATGCCCCATCCCTGAGGGTGTTTAAGGCCAGGCTGGATGGTGCTCTGATCTAGTGGAAGGTTCCCTGCCCATGACAGGGGTTTGAAACTAGATGATATTTAAAGTCCCTTCTAACCCAAACCACTCTATGATTTTATGATCTGTTGCAACAGCAGTTAGGATCATAGCAGCTACACATCTTCTCAGTTATGACTCAATTTGCACAGAATAGGTTTTCATATAGAATTTTTCTATTGTTGCAACTGAAATTCATATTATATTGTATATATATAATGAAATTACTTGTGAGTGAAATATGAAACAATATTTGTAATGAAATGTCTATATTTTTTATACCTGAATATGAACGTTGTAGCTGCAATGTGGGGGACTATTTTTAATTTTTTTTTCTAACTTGCCAGTTGATAAGCAGTTGGCAGAGAATAGACTAGTGCTGTAATCTGCATGCACCATGCCATGAATCCTATCTAATTACTACAAAATGCTTAATGCATTCTCTTTGGTAATTAAAACACACATTAGGAAATAGCTTTTAAGGAACTCGTAATTCTTGGGAACTACATAGGTGAATAGAACTGAATGGTAAATTTCTCGAATGAGAAAAATGCATTGCTGCATCAAAAGCCAGGTCTTCCCTCCCAGCTTTCACAGTACCATTTGCTTCAATGGATACCCAAATGGAAAATGTTTTGTGTTTTCTACAATATTCAGTGAATTTCAAGTCTGACAGTTATTGTGAAAATTATTTCTGGTATCTTCTTAATAAATATTCTTTGGAGGAAGGAATATACCAAAAGTAATTAGCCTTCAATAGCAGGAAGACAGGTATACAAGCAATGACCATACCAGTCACCTTACTTTGGACATGAAGAGCATAATTTAGAAAGAGATTGTAAATTATTCATTCATTTAGGGTATGTTCCCTGTCATCATCATAATAATAATCATTTTGCCATCATCTTTGAACAATTAAAAACAATGTCTTCTTTCAGGTAATGTTTTCCCCTTCTCATTTTTGCAAAAGTCAGTGTCAATACTGGATCTAATCTGTCACTCTTTGAGAAACTCCCTACTTTGAGATAAAATATCATCTCTCAGACAAAATAAATGAGAAGCTACTATTTGGTGCCTTTTGCCTGCATTTTGAAAGTGTCATGTGATGCCTGTATGAAGAGATAGACAGACACAGAGTAACAAGAGACATTTTATACACTTCAGCTTTTGAAGGAATACCTTACAAGACTGCATTACTGGCCATGTATATAAGAGAAATTTTAAAAGGCATATGCTATTAGGTGAGCTAATGATGGTAAAATTTATATATGTCTTTACCTGTGCCTGACCTCTTCCAATATCATGTTAGTGTCAGATAACAGCTTACTGGAATTCGCAAAATTTTAAAGAATAATGAAGTAAACAATGAGTGGAGACAATCAACTATTCCTTACTAATAGTCTGAGGAACTGTTCCTTTCTCAGATTTTCTTTGACACATTTGCATCTCTCTTATTCCACTGTGGATGTGGATCTTCTTTTCCTAACAAACATCTACTGAAGAACTACATGAACTGCTGCAGTTCATGGCTTTCACAGACTTTGAAAGAGCTTGCAGCTATGAAACTGAGTTAACTACAAATATAGCAAGTTCCTCTCTAAGACTTTTACAATTATTTAAGATCCCAATGAATTTAGACATTTCCTTCTGCCATTTGTTTCCAATTTAAAAAAAAATAATAACAATATTAGACAAATTTCTGTTGAGGGAAAGGGAAGATTAAATAGTACATCAACACTGAAAACACACTGATGTACAATTTAATAAGATTTTTCTAGAGACTGAAACAGATGAGGGAAGATTAATATCATTTGAGTGAAGGAAAAAATAATAAGAGAATTTTATTTTCCCCTCTCATTTTCTATCTTTTTTTTTTTTTTCCCTAATACTCTTATTCTACAACAAACTCTTCTCAGAAGTACATCATCACAGAGAATTTGAAATTACAAGTTTGGGGTAAATTATATAATACAAGATTATGAAAAGAACAAAGCACTTAGACAAGTGACATGCAATTTACAGCTCTTAAATGAGCGTGTAGGTTGAAGTTTAGAAAACAGCACATCAGGAGAAAGTGCTCAGATGAATATCATATGGAGAGAAGAAATTAGTATTATACAACAGTTACTCTTCTTGTGCAGTCTTATGCACCCATTCAAACACTTATCACTGTTAACATACATTTATCATTAGAGAGGTACTGGTGGACATGCAGAACCACACATGGAAACATACAGTGCAGCCACTTGACTATCAACAGCAGAAGCATAGATCATGTTGGTGAAAAAAAGAGATTGTGTTGAGATCCAACTCAGAGGCACAAAACCCAGTGAAGGTGAATGGAATAGAGCTAACGCAATCCTCTACTCTATACAACTTTTCAGCAAAATTTCAACAAGAACTAAACATTAGGGGAATTTAGGTTACACACCAATGTTTGTGGCAACAAAAATGGAGATAAAAATCTGAGAAATCCAGAAATTTTTCAGGGAATGTAAAACAAAAAAACCTAAACTTTCATATCTGGAGTGAAGTTTTTTTTCAGAATGTATGTCTTTTGAAATATTTTGCATGTAAGGGGCTAAACTACCAAACTTAGAAAACATTGAATTATAGAACCCATTTGGCACAGTAATAAGCATTTCCAAAAGTAAGCATTAAATGTTAATCTAACTGTTAATAGACAGTGAAACACTTTGCCTTCTTTGTTGAGATAGAGAAGAGAAACCTGTCCCTTCTTCATTTTATTTGTCAGATATGTGAATCTTGTTACTTAGTAGTCAGTAAAAATAAGAGGTTGGTCCATGAAGAAGTAATTTTGAAATACATTCAGTAATACAAAAAATATAAATTCATTATAAATATAATGCTTGCAAAAATAACAAAAATCTCCACCAAGAACAAGCAGTGTACTGATTCACAATGATTTTTACTTTTTGTCCCTTAGTGTACTCACACCTTTTCAGCTTCCTGCACATTCGATATGCAACTGACAGGCAGTATTATCACAACTGAATATTTGAATGACTGTAATGGGTTACAGAGGTTTGCCCTTCCCTTTAATGTGACCTTCTCGCCGTATTATGCAAGTGTCCTTTTTAAACAACCAGCTGTCAAAGTCAAATATTAAACGACCAAAACCAAGCAAACAATCCAAAATCCCAAACCCAAACCAACACAAAACTGAAACAACTCCAACAAACCCCCTAGCATTATGGCCGTTTGTGAAAAGAAAAATCCCCAGACATCTACAGAACAGAATCTACTTAGGGCAAGAACTTTTTCATCAAGTTGTGTTTCACTGTGGAAATGTCTGCTCTGTTCTGCCTGGAAGCTTCACTGGTGTAGCACAGTGCAGAGAGTAAACTGAACCTCTGCTTATTTCATCACTAAGAAGGACAGGTTAGAAAACAGTGGTGTTAACCTGAACATCTGAAAAAATATTTGTCTGTTAGAGTTTGAGTTAACCTCAGAAAACTATCCGTTTATTTGGCATCTCTTAAAACATTTGCTTATTTGTTTAAATAAATTAAATTCCTTTCTGTTTTAAGCAGGTGTGTGACCATGTCTGCTTTGTGGTTTTGACTTGTGTTTCTGTGATTTGAAGGTCTGAAAAACTGCAATTAAAAAATACCAGTCACCTTTATTTGGGTGTTTTCCTTCTCTCCTGAAGGAAAATTGAAAAAATGCTAATGTTCTAGTGTTTCTTTCAAGAATGGCCAATCATCTGTAGTGTGGAAAACTATCCCTTAGTAAATCATACAGTTTCCACAAAGCTGGAAGGGGAATGTTGTCCAGTCTGCAAAGATGACAGTAGTGCAGAAACACCAGCTAAGTTAAATATTACACTTCCTCAAATTAGTAAGATCTGTGGCTATCTATTGGAGGATATAACTTCTTAATTTATGTATGTGAAATGTGCACTAAAATATTTCATTTGAATATGCATACTATCTAAAGGTTTTCATCGTGATGGGGATCTGCTACATATTTATCTTTTGATGTAGCTAAGAATTAAGGATAGGTGAGAAATGTAATGAAAGAATGGGCCTAAAAGACATTTACAATTCAAGATATCTTCGAATCTGATATTATTATTTTATATATTAATTTAATAAGTTGAGCTGGGAATTTTCTTTCAACTTTTTCATGCTGGTCAAGAAAATGGGAAGAAAAGACTAAGTCATGGTACAATTTTTAACGTCAGTGTCCAAGCAGCAATTGAAAGTTCTTTTTGAAATTCAAACACTTTTTAGTATGGTTTTCTTCAAATTGCACTGTTCTAAACAAGACCTCTAGAAAAAAAAAAAGAATGTACTGCACTTTTTTATTTCCCTTTTTCTTTTTTGTACTTTGCTATTATGAAAAGCAGTTTGATTTCATTTTGCAAAACTGTTCTGATTCCACTTTATGATTTTTTATTTCTATTGGAGTCAAAATAGCATAGTAGCAAGGTTCTGTGAGAGGTAATAATGAGACATATAAAGTCCATCTCAGAAATCTTGTCCTTTCTGTGTGTATATTCAAAAGAGTATGTAGAGTGCATAGGTAGGACAAATCTTGCATGAAAATTATGCATTGACATGAGCAGGTTTTTTTTCCTTTCATACGCATGTGCACATGTTGCTCACATACAGAAAAAAAAATTTTGTCCAATTCATAATCACAACACTGAAACAGAGACCTTAACAAGTGTCTTCTATGCTATTGTGACTGTCTATATACCAGATTTTGAAACAGTTTTCCAACACAGGTACTAAGTAACTCCGTGCAAGATGAGATTTTCAGTAACTTTACAAAGTTTATCTATGGTTGCCAGGGTTAGCTAAGTCAGTCTAACAGCACTGTGTCCTTTATTTCTATCAAGGTCATGATGATATACTATAGAAGGTATATGATTTTAGAGGTTATGATGTGCTTTCAAAAATCTGGAAAAGCTACACCTTTGAAATTTGATATATCACGTTCCCTAAAGTACTAACCCTATTAACCCACTGACTGTAGCTAAAATTGAAACAGCTATTCTCAGCCTTGAAGGTCTAGTATTAAAGACTCTTTATTTGACTTAAAGGAAGGGTCTGTGCACCCTTCTTCCCTGTTTCCTCACAGTATCAGTTGGTCTAACAGGAGCCGTATTACTTCACTATTGTAATTGCTTTTATTATAACCATAGTACACAACTTCTACAATATATGTTGTTTATTGTAAATGAGCTTTATTTTGCAAGTCACAGTGTGTCAGCAGAATCTAGGCATTAATATCTGCATGCCTAAATAGACTTTTTACAGAGCTTCAGTAGCTCAAAACATTTTTAAAAGGCTGTAAAGTACTATCGACTTGATACACATAAAATGATAAAACCTATGGTGCTTTCCTCCTTAATTTGCTTTCTAATCTTTAATCTTTTGCCACTGTTTGATTACTACAGCAGACTACTTTGTAAGGGTATCTAAAACATATATTATGTAATGAACCTAAATATTCATGCACATGCACATGCTAGATCATTAAACTGCATTCACATAATGTTCACAAAAGGTATGTTTATTCACAAAAAATCCACTTGTTTTTCAGGATCATCAGATAATCAGAAATGTGGTGCATAAAAATCTGCATTTACATACAACTAACATAGAAATGCAAAT
This sequence comes from Sclerurus mexicanus, assembly GCA_013396755.1. Classification (NCBI taxonomy): domain Eukaryota; kingdom Metazoa; phylum Chordata; class Aves; order Passeriformes; family Furnariidae; genus Sclerurus; species Sclerurus mexicanus. Next base: position 142,315 of record VWZF01002182.1, read on the forward strand.
ATTGCAATCAGAATGAAAAATGTGAAAAGCCACCTTCCTGCTGAGCCATGCTGAAGAATTGATGTTGAAGCTAATGCATATATCTGTATAAAGAAACATCACAGCTCAGTCATCAGGTGTAATATTTTAGAAAGTTATTGAGTTCTCTAAAGTTGGGGAGTTTGGGGTTGTTGTTTTTTTTTTTTATGGCACTGCAGAGTATCTTATTAAACAGACCAAGATTTTAAAGTTTGTATTGAAAATGCTCAATTCTGTTGTTTTTATATCTTATTAGGTAATTTGGAGAATATTCAATCAAAATGATGTAATAGTCTAAATCTATATATCTACTGAATCAGTGTGTATAGCTGAGTTAGATGCCTTCATAGATATGACACCTTAAACATGTTACAGTGTATATTTAGTATATATTTAGTAATCTCAAATCCCACTTACTATGGGAAAGGAGAAATGCAGTATATCTCAATCAATTATTTTTGTAAGAAGTATCATGATTAATGTAGGTGGTTTGAGCAATATTTTTTGAGAGTTTTGGAGTTTTGTCGTTGGTTGTTTTGTAGTTGAGGCAAAAGAAATATCAACTTTGTTTAGGAGTGTCCTATCCAAGTAATTATAAGAATTTTTAACCAAAGGTAGAATTCTTCCAAATAAAGCTTACTGTGAGTGGAAGTTAAATGATATGCATGCGTTTGACTGATATTGTGTATATATTATTAAGAAAAAAAAAAAGGAAAGAAAAGAAAGGAAAATTAAGCAAAACAATTCTGTAAAGGATCAGATTGTGGCATTTTTCTACACTGTGCTGAGAGTTCAGAAGAACCATTACTACTGAAATTGAAGTAAACAATTGTTTGCAGATGCACAACTGATAGAAGTAGAGCATAGGGTATGGCAAATATGTAGGTGTATAAGAACACATTTGTGAAAGTAGTTTTTTTAATGTAGATGGTTTATAATCTGTGAGAAAGTTTGACAAAATTTGCAGTCTGACTATATTTGTTTAGTGACCAAAGCTTTTAAAAAAAGCAAGTTAGTCATAAAAGCACTGAGTTTCTATATAGTAAAGGAAGAATAACCTCAACAAATTGAACAATATCATGAAAATATTTCAAACAAATATGTAACATGACTCACTAATATACATCAGATATTTCCTAATAATAACATGTAATTTAAATATTGAATTAAACTGATACATTAACACCTGCAACAAACTTCAGAATTCAATATTCCATATGATTTCAGCAGTCTGGAGTGTTAAAATAAAATTCTGAACACTTTAACATGATATATTTTCAGGGAAAAGCAAGAATAAAATAATCACAAAAAAGAATTTTACCCTATAAATGCTCCTACGATGTTATGAAACAAAGCATTTTGTCATGTACCTTCAAACAAGCTTTTGTTCATTATTCAGTTTCTGTCACTGCAATCCATGTGTAGTTTTTTATTGATCTAAATCTGCAAATTCAGCTCTGAAATTGGAGATCTCCAAAGAACCAATAATTAAAATCAGGTAGGAGACAAGACTTACAAATAAACAAAACTGGGATGATTATTTATAGACAAGTAGCATAAGGTGCAAAAGTTATATTTGAAATAATATGTGATAGTCTGCATTATATCTCTATAAAATTATTTTTGCTAGTACATGTTTTATTTTTGCTTTAAGCAATTAATTTTAAATTAGAAGCATTAAAAAGCTTATGATTATTCTATTGTATCTTTAAAGAAGTTTACTATTGAGAGTGGACAGTAAGAAATATTAAAACATTTCCTTTGTGTGTTTCTATATTTAACCTATGTTTCATAATACAGTGATTGATCAAGGTGTCTGTAGATTTAGATTTCACACATGGCTAATTCAGAACCGAAATTAAATCAGTGGACAATTATTACCACAATTCAAAAAGTAGTTGAATAAAAGTAATAGAGAAACATAAAAAAAAAAAAGTGTGTAGAATCAGTACCTAAGTATAATTTTATTATTGACAGTGCCATTGTGGACAGCTGTACTTATTTGTGCAGATTCATCCAGATCAAATTTAGCTGTTGCCTTGAGGCAACTGGTTGGTTGCCCTGTTTGTAGGATAACATTGATGTTTGAAACTGCAGATCTCTCAAAAAACAAACAAACAAAAAAACCCAACACAAAACCCCATGGAAAGGAATGTTGGCAAAAAGGATGCCAAATAGAAAGACTATTTATGTAAATTTGGAGATATAAAGCAATCAGAGCATGATTGTCACTGAAAAGAAAAACAATGTTATTGTTATAGCTTTATATTTAAGTCTTATTTGAAACAATTTGTCAAAACCTTCCTTCAGCGTCCATAAAAATGCTTATTATAATTGTACTCCCACGACAAATTTATTTACAAATTTTTGGTGGTCCAAAGCATAAATGATGTATTTCAATTGTATAATGAAATTATAAAAGAATAAACCAATGTTCTTTAGAGTTATGTCTCATACTATTTGTTTTACAAAAAATTATATTTTGTATCAATATCCTCATCAAGGCTCAGTATTTAGTGATAATTTCAATGAAAAGAAGCATCTTCAAATAAAGAATTTTTATTAATGAATGTGGCTTTTCATGTCACAGAATGATAGAACAGTTCGGGTTGGAATGGATCTTTAAAAATTATCTAGTCCAATGCCTCACATATCTCAAGGGAGTATTGAAGAGGGAAACTACAAAGAAGTACCCAAGAAAATACTAGTTGATTTATACGAGGAAAATGATTAATTACTTACAAAGAAAAT